>JAJPUD010000246.1:404414-420928 GCA_023553655.1 Myrmecobius fasciatus
TTTTAGCATTCCTGACCATTTCTGTAATCTACAATAATGAAATCACAGAATTAGGGTAGGAAAGACTGGCCAGTAGACAGGGATGAGGATAGTCTATGGGGAAGGCAAAGGAAAGCATGATGAACTTGAAATTATAGGACCCGAGTTCAAATTCTGTCTACCCTACTTCATATTGGAAACAGCTTGTAGTACAGTGAAGAGTGCTGGGTCTGGAATCAGGAAGATCTGAGTTCAAATATGACCTTTTACTAGCTGTGTGATCTTAGTAAAAAAAATAGAGGAAATAGTCTTTATTTCCTCAATTTCTTCAACTATAAAATGGGGAAAATAATAGCACCCACCTTGCAGAATTGTTGGAAAAATCAAATAAGGTATTTCTAGAAAGCATTTACTACAGTGCCTGGCAAATACTAAGCACTACATTAATGTTTCTGCCTTTCCCCTTCATCCCTTTTCTCCTTTTTTCATTCCCTGATATCTTTGTAACTTTGGGTAAGGAACTAACCTCTTTGAACTCTTCTTTATGAAATTATATAGTTTAAATAAATGATGGATTAAGTCCCTTCCGGTTCTAGTACTATGATTTTATGATGTCATGTGGTTTGAGGAGACATCTGGGAAGGTTAGTAAGGTAATCTAGGAATTGCTTGGTTGGGAATCAAAGATTTTATATTAGAACTCCACCTCTGCTCTCCCCTTTCTTGGGCAGGTTTGACTTTTGACATTCTAGGGCTTTATTTTCCTCAAGTGAGATTAAATTAACTCTGAGGTCTATTTCAACTCTAAATTTATGATCTTATCTAAGTTAAGTTCAAACATTTTGTAAATGTGGAAAGAATTTTTTTTTCTGAAGCCCCCCAAAACTTTCTCAGATTTACAGGTCATTAGACCTAGAAAGACCTAGAAATTAGAGATTTAATCCATTTCTCTCGTTTTACAGAAGAGAAAGATGAAGGTGGAGGAGGGAAATGTCTTACCTAAATTCACAGAAATATGACAGAAATGGGATTTGAACCTGTATCATGAGATTTCAAGACCAGAGCACTTTCTCCTTTGAGTAAGATACAGCAGGATAAGTGACTAGACATTACAGGACTAGCAACCCTTACCCATCCATACCCATTGTTTAAGGCACAGGAAAATTCATAAAACAATGATTTAAAATCTGTAGATCCATCTCAGGTCTTAATGAAGCCCAGACTTCCACTGAAAAAGAGCAGAGTCCTCCATCAGCATCGTCACTCAGGATGCCACATTATTGTGTATTGATTGGATTGCCAGCTGCTATAGAAGTAGCTGAAACACTGACCTTTGGTAGCAAATTTCATAAATCAAAGTTCTGTTTTACTCTATTGGAATAAACCCTTATTCAGCTTATTTCTTAGGGCCAGTAGCACCCATTTCAACAATTTATGTGAACAGGAGGTCTTTGATGGGAAAAAGCTTTGGCCAAAATGGTTTTAGGGATAATTTTTTAGTCATTTGGAAAAGAAAAAAATACTCCTGAACTAGACTCTGCTCATACCCTTTCTCCAAATCTTATGGTAGTTGTGTCATGCATTGTAATAAAATAATCCCTGCTGAAAAAGTTCTGGAATATATCAGCACGAGCATTATAAAACAGGTTTAGGAGAAATATCCTAGTGATATTTTTTTTTAAAAAAACTCTCTATATCAAACACCTGTATCTGTGATTGACATTTACTCACATAGATCAGATTGAAATCCATCTATAAATTAAGGTCTTAGAGAATTACCTGTGGATCAGGAAGATTAAACATTTGGTTTGCCCCTGATCACATAGCTACTAAGTAAGCATCTAGAGGCAGTACCTAAACCTAGGCCTTCTTGATTCCAAGCTGAACACTCTAACTATAATACTATGCTGCCTCTGTAGAAAAAAACAAGTTTTAATTTTTGGAAAGTTAGAAAAATCCTCGTTTGATTTTTGTAGCCATTTGTCCTCTAGATAGTGGTAGATGGAAAGACTGATACCCAGATAGATAAAATGACTGGACCCAAAGTGATACAGGAACTTAGTGACAGAACTAATACTAGCATATGCTTTTCTTCACCTTAGGTCTGTTTCCATAGTGGGAGCTGGAGTCTCTAGACTATGGCCTAGAAATGAAAAGATGGGTTATATTCCACCTTCTTTGCAATAACCAATCATAGAGCTTGTCTCCAACCCAAGCTCAACTACCTTTTACCCATTATAACCCAATATTCACCCCAACCCCTCTTCCCATAGATTGATAATTCCCACACTCCTGCCTTCTGAACCACGGACCAACCCCTCCAAGTAATTACAACCTATCCTCTAACTTATATAGCAGCTGCACTGGTGGTATTGGGAAAAATCTGTCCTCACACCTTTGCTCCCTCCATACTTAGCAAAAAAAAAAGAAAAAAACAAAAACACAGCCATTTATCATCTATCTGTCTATCATGTTGGCTTGTCTATTTATTTATCTATTAATGTATCTATCTATCATCTACCTATTTATCTATCATACATCATCTTTCAGTCTATCTTGTACCTATTGTATTATATCATATTTGTCTATCTTACATCTACTATTTCTCTTTTTGCTTATCATCTTTCTATCTTATATTTATCTATCATTTGCCTATCATATTTCTGTCTATTTATCATCTATCATTTGTCTTCATATATGTATCACTTATTTTCTATCATTTTTTTATCTGTCCATCATCTTCCTATCTTGTATTTATTTATTTGTCATTTCTCTATCATTTTCCATCTGTTTGTCTATCTTGCATCTATCTATCCAACTATTCATCTACCTATCTATCATCTTTCTATCTATTTTGTATCTCTCATTTCTCTATTATTTTTGTCTATCTTGCATTTATCTATCATTTTTCTATCACTTTTCTATCTTGCATATATCTACCATTTCTCTATCATCTTTAAATCTATCTTGCACCTATCTATAAATCATTTCTCTGTTTACCATCTTTCTGTCTATCTTACATCTATCTCTTCATCTATTTTTCTAGATATCTCTCTGTCATAATTCTATCTATATATCTTTCAATCTATCTGTATATGTATATTTTACTGGTAGTGTAAACTATAAAAAAAAAGTTTAGATACCACTGATCTAAAGGATCAACTCACCCTCTTTGGACTTGTCTCCTTAAAAAAATATTTAAGATTTAAAGAAAATAATAATAACTGATACTTCTGTAGCACTTCCAGAATTACCAAACATTTCCTTATATGTAAATGAGATAATGCAGGTAGTTTTATCAATCCTAATTTATAGATAAAGAAACTGAGGCTAACAGTGATTGAAGTGACTTGGTCACCCAACTAATTGGGTTTGAATCCATTTCCTGAGTGCAAATCTGTCTTCTTTAGACCATATGATGTTGTTGCTTGGTTCTTTTTTGGTTCAATAATAATTCACATTTATAAAGTACTTTCTTCATAATAACATAGGGAATATAAGTAATATCCTCCTCCCCCCATTTTATAAGTGAGTTTACTGAGGTTTAAAGAGGTTTTCAATTTTTTAAAAATTATATTCACTCAAGGTCAAAAAGCTAGAATTAGAAGAGAAATTGAAATTGAATGTAAACCTTCAAAATTCCAAGTGCAAACTTCTCTCTACTGCTCCATTATCTTCTCTCTAGATCTCTGAAACAAGTATCAGGGACTCTACGTGTCATCCATCTCTCCCAAATGTTCCACTTTCTAAAGGCTAAACTAATGCAATTTCCCTTTATAGGTACAATTTCAAGGGAGCAATATGACTTTTCTCAAGGGTGTTCAGGAGATAGATTCAATCACTCTCTCTGAAACTGACTGTGTGGCAAGTCATTTTCATTCTCTGGATCTCAGTTACCTCTCCTATAAAATGAGTATAATTTTACCTAACTTCATGAGCTATTGAGAAGCTCAAATGAGAAAATTTGTCTAAAGTACTTGGCAAACTTTAGAGAGTCACATAAATGTCAGTTCTGATTAGTAGAGACCATTTTGTCTTCCCTGCTGTTTCAAACAGACGTTCTCCTTCTTTCTATGTTATGTGGTCATGCCCTGAGGATTATTAATTGCTCTAGTAATAATGAAAATAATGAGCAATTTTCATCCAATGACCTTAGGGCACTTCACAACTGTTTATTAAGCCTCACAAAGCCCAGGATGTGTTTTTGCTTCTGTTCATCAGCCAGAAATCTGAAGTAGAATGAGGTAGAGCTATATAACATCACAGAATCAATGACACATTGGAGTTCAGAGGCCATCTCATTCACCTTGCCTAATTTTACATAGGAAGAACCTTAGGGCCACAGGAGGTGATCTGCCCAAGATCCCACAGAGACAGTAAGTGATGGAGCCAGTATTCAAATCCAAGCCATATGAAGCTTAGGTTTTCCATCCTTGTCCTTTTCCATCACTCCATAATGGTGCTTCCCAATCTTGCCTTTGTTTTTTTTTTTTTTTTTTCCCTAAGACAGCTAGAAGTTCATGTGTTGTCATACAAACATTTTCCAAAAATTAATGTTTTTACTTCTCCTCCTATTAGATTTATGGAATCTCAGATTTAGAAAGTGATCAATTTTGGGGGGTTTGGAGGGAGAACATGGAAGAATTATGTTCTGGATTGGTGGAGGGAGTAGTCCTAGAAGTAAAATCATGCCTCCTTGAAGTATTCCATCAAGCACTAGTCAAGTTACATATCTAAGAACAGAGATATTACCTTATTTTGGAAGGCAGCTAGATGGTGCATTAGTTAAAATTGGAGGAATTAAAATTCAGTCTTAAGCATTTATTAGTTATGTGACCCTGGGCAAGTTCAATATCTCAGTTTCCTTATATATACAATGGGGACCAATCTACAGAATTGTGAAGGTAGATACAATGAAATGATATTTGTAAAATGCTTCATTAACTTTAAAGTACAATACAAATGTTATCAATTGTTATTAAATTTCATCCTTCTAGACCAACATTAAGGGTAGCATACTTAATAAATATTTGTTGAGTTTAGCTGATTTTTTCCCATGGTATTTATTTTTAAAATATATTTACTTCAATATTTAAAGTGATATGATTTCCTTAGTGTGGCAATTCTCTCCTTGTACTCATATGTACCCCAGCTTCCTTCTATCTTAGTAAATCTTTTTTCCATTCATCATATTCACATCCATTTCACACACTTTTATTAAGCAGCTATTAAATGGAAGGTACTGTGTTTAGCCACAAGGATAGCAAAAACAAAATCAAAATAATTCCTGTCTTCAAGAAACTTTCATTCTATTAGAAGTGCAATGGTACTCAAGTAAGTCAGTGTACATATATATATATATATACATATGTATGTATATATATACTTATATATGCATGTATCATGTATGCACACAATGGAATTTAAGGTGACTTCATGAGAAAAGGGATGCTACTAACTGGAGGGATGAGCAAAGGTTCCCTATATAAGGCTGCAGTAATTGAGCCATGGTTTGATCTTGGCCCAGATAACAGCCACACAGATCATCAGAATTTGTCTTGTACCAGCAGAGCCTTCAAGAATACATGATCACTTTCCTGCAAATACCTTTTTCATATTTTATGTTTGGAATGTGTTATTTTTTTCAACTTTTGGGAAAGAAAAAATTAATTTGGTGGATTCTGACAACATAATCTTTTGACTTTTCAAAAGTTTAAAGTCCAAATCTTTTTAAACCTTAATGATCAATTTCTTTCTAAAAAGTAAAACAAAAACAAAAACCTGGAATTAGCACCATTTTTCAGATGGGAAAGCTAGAAGCACAATTGGGGCAGGGATTGGGAGGTGGGAGGTGGGAATGGGGAAGAAAGTACATTCTCTCTAAATTACAGTGAAAGCTTCCCATACCATATGAGAGGATCCACTGAAGTACCACTTCTCTGCAGCTATTTAACATCCCAGACTGGACTTTTTTGTCTAAACCTAAACTGAACTCCTCTGCAGAGATAATGCCCCTTTAACTTACTTGAAATCAAACTCCAGCAGATTGCAGCTTGTATAATGAAGGAACTGTTGGAAAACAGTTTCCATGGGTACATAATTTGACAAGATCGTCTGAAAATGTTCACCACCCAAAGATGACAAAACTCCAATAACTTCAAAGGAGTTGAGGATGGCTTCAGGGTGAATTTTAATTAAAATTAGATAGCGTATATGAAAAGCATCCAATTTGTAGCCTATAAAAGTGTTTTGGAACCACAATTCCTGAGCCCCAGGACTGTAGCTGTAACAATTATCTTGCAACTTTTCACAGCAGAATCACAACATGTTAATTTGTTAATGAGTCAGTCAGTCCAGAGTAAAGAGAGAGCTGCTGAGCAGGAGGAAAACATACAGATTATGTTTCTATTTTTAAATAAATTAAATGTTTCAAGGCAAACTCAAACTTCTATTTAGTGTAAAAGTTTCCCATTTTCACTGAAAGAGTTCTTAGACTAAGCTTGTGGAAGAAGGAATCTTTTCTTCTTGAAGATTCTCTGGATTTCACAAAATGAGTTAAGTGATTTTTTTAAAAAGTGAAGGTGGCTACAATTTACATAAGTGCTAAATGCATACTTTGGAGGAAGGTTTTTTTCTCTCTTTTTAAAGTTTTGGCCTCCATTCCAATATAGTCTCAGAAAACAGCTCTAAAGAGAGTGGGGGTAAGAAGGGAGAAAATTTGGGAAAATGAATATAATAGAAGTTTTATCCCATCTGGCCATATCTTAATCTGTAGGGAGGGAAAGTCAATATTCTGGACACTCATATATGTAGATTTTTCCCATGTGGCACAGAATGTTTATAAAGATGACTTTATAAAGATATTGGTTCTCCCCCAAAATATGGGAGGTAAATATCTTCCATTGTCAGAAAATACTGAATACTTTTGCATAAATACATAGAGTATTGATGAAGTATATGTAAACAACAGGAGACAGAACTTGTAGTATTGGATGAGGTGATGAATCTGGAGTTATGACAAACTAAGTTCATATACAACTGCACATACTAGCTGCATAACCATGAACAAGTTATTAATCCTGGAAATTTCAACTCTTCCATTTCTAGAGCTTCCTCCCGGGAGCCTCCTGGTCTCATTGGTGTCTACCTCACCTGACACATTATTTCAGGCATGTCTAATCATATTTCACCTCATTCCCTACTTTCTGTCCATCTCTGCACCTTAAAAAAGTACATTGCTGATCCTATGCACCTTTCTTCCCCATCTCCCACTCCACTTCTTTTTTTTGCTGATCAATTAAAATTTTATTATATATTATACACATTTGTATAAACAAAACAGTAATGTAGCAGAGGCTAAATTCAAAATAATATAAGATATAAAATTATTTTAGAAGAAAGAGAAAATGTGGTAAGAGAAATGATTGTTGTTTGGTTGGGGTTTTTTTCATCCTTTTTTTAAGAGGAAGAAAAATAAAAGATAATGCTATTACTCAGAGAACATAGGACTTTAAATATTACAAAATAAAAATGATTGAGTTATTCATTTTTTTAAACTTTATACCTTTTTCCCATAGATAGATAGTCAAAAAGATGGATGGATAGATAAAATGTCAACTAGAAAAAAAATCAAAATAAAAATGACTAGAAAATAAGTGCTAGTTATTTTCCTTTCAGGAATTCAGTCATCTTTCTGTCCCACTCCACTTCTGAAACTATGATCCAATTAGCCCTACAACTGTTCCTGGATATAATTATCAATCTACTTCCCTATGATATAACCCAGTATCTTTCAGGACTAAAGTATCCCTCCTTGGCTGGTACTCTCCCACATTAGAAGGAAAGCTATATGAGGAGAGGGACTGTCTTTGCTGCTGTGTGTAGATCTCCAACACAACACATACTAAACACTTAATAAATGCTTTTAAAAAATTCAGTCAGTAATTTCCTGAATCTGTTTCCTCTTTGGTAAAATGAAAATTATTAAGTATTTACCTCACAAGGTAGTTCTGAAGCTCAAATAAGATAACATATAAAATACACTTCACACAAACAGGAAAATGAAGAACATTTCCCTGGGGTGCCATGTTAATCTGATGATGGAGGCAAAAAGCTATTTTTTAAGGTGATGGAGGAAAAGCAGGGAAAGGCGATAAGAGATAGTTAATGAGTTAGTAATTGAGAAGTGATCAGATAAAGTCACCATTAAGAATCTGAATAGTCTTTAGAAATATCTGGTCAGTCAAGTCAACAAATATTTATTGAGCACCTACTATGTGTATTTAGAGACCCAGAAGGAAAGCTTTCCAGGCATGGAAGATAGCCACAAACAGCAAGGATGCCAGAATCACCGAATTGCCAAGTATGTGGGGAACAGTAAGGAAAAGATGAAGGTAGGGGACTAGGTGATGAAGAACTTTAGAAGCCAAATGGTGGCTTTCATATTTGATCTTGGACATTACAGGGAGCCGGTAGAGTTTATTGAATAAGGGGTAGGGTGGGGGGAAGAGGAGAGTGACTTGCCTAGGGGATTTGGGTTTAGAACCTTGGGACAGGATAATAATCAGTTGACTTTTGCAACAGTCCAGATGTCAGGTGATGAGCTTCTGCATCACGCTAGTGATAGTGTCAGAGAAGAGAAATGGAAATATGCTAAAAATAATACAAAGATAAAATTGACTCACCTTAGAAATAAACTGGAAATTGGAGGTAAGGGCAGTGAAAGAGACTAAAAAGTCAATGATGATACCTAGGTTCCCAATCTGAAGGACAGGGAGAATGATAGTACCCTTCACATTAAAAGAGAAGTTTGGAAGAAGGGAGGTTTGGGAGGAAGAACTAATGAGATCAGTGTTGAATTTAAGATGTCTATAGGACACTGAGTTCATGATGTCCAATAGGCAGTTGGAGATGCAAGACTCTAGAGATCAGGAGAGAGGTTAGAACTGGACAAATAAATCCCAGACTCATCTGCATAGAGGCGATAATTAAATCCTTGAAAGCTGATGAGATCACCAAGAAATATTATGGAGGGAAAATAGAAAAATGGCCTTAAGAAATAATTACAGCTAATAGGTATGGCTTAGATGAAGATCCAGAAAGAGTCAGAGTAGTGGTCAGAAAGGCAAGAAAAGAACTAAGAAAGAACATTGTCATGAAAATCCAGAAAGTGGGGAGTATCAAGAAGAGAGTGATGGATGGTTTCAAAGACTGTAGTGATGTCTAAAAGGATGAGGCTTAAATGCAGATTACTATATTTAGCAATATAAGGATCATTAGTATCTTTGGAGAGAGTAGTTCAGTTGGATGATAAGATTAGAAGCCAGATTCCAAAGAGTTAAGAGAGTAAAAGCACCAATTGCAGATGACTTTCTCAAGGAGTTAAGCCACAAAAGAGGAGATTTAGGATGATGGCTATGAGGAAATGGATTGCTCAAGGGAAGGGGTTTTGAGTATGGGGGGACACATGCACGTGTTTGTAGGTAGTAAGGGAACAGTTCATAGAGATTAGTGAGAAAATAGGCATGATAACAGGGAGAACAGAATAGAATAGAATCACTTGTGCATTTAGAGGGATTTGTCTTGGCAAGAAAAAAGGCTACCTCTTCATGTGAAATAAGGGAAAAGAAGATAATGGCAGAAGGTAAATGAGTAATGTGATATAAGGAGGAGGGGAGAAGAAGTTCTCCCAGTACAAGAATCATGACCTGAGTAATAATGGAGGAACAGAAGGATTGAAGGTCATTATGAGGATGAAGAACAGGGTTTAGGGTCTTCTACGTAAAGGACAGAAGAACAAGGTAATTTTTATTCTTAAATCCTCAATGTCTAGCCTAATGCCTTGTACTTGGAAAGTACCTGATAAATGTTTTGAGAATTAAATTATTTTGTCAATTTAACCATAAATTTCAATCTGTCAGAAGTTGAGAAAGGTATAGAAAAGAGAGATTGGGGGATATATTTAGTCCATCTGTAAAATCGAAATTAGGACTAGACATCTAAAGACCCTTCAAGTTCTTAATCCTATGAGGTACGAAGGGATCAAGCTGGTAAAGAATGTAATCTTTGGTTTGTTCAATACAGACAGGTCAAGTTCAAAGTTGGAAGCTTATCACTAATAATAGCACCAGTAGCCCTGAAACTCCCTAAAGAATTCCGGCTTCACAAGGACTGGGATTCAATCTTGGGGGATTGGCCCAAGAGAACTTAATTTTTCCCCCTTATTCTACCTTTACCTTGAATAAAACTTCAGAAACATTTCTAAAGAGGGCCTACCATGATTCCAGAGAGACACTGATGAAAAATACTTTCTACCTCCTGACAGATGAACCAAATATGCAGAATGAGACACATATTTTTAGATATGGTTAATGTGGGAATTTGCTTTACTTGAATAACCTTATTTGTGACAAAGATTTGTTTTTTCCCTCCTCCCTGGGAGTATGATGGAAGATGCAAGATAGAGAAAAAAAATTCCTTTTAACTAAAGAAATAAATTTATTTAAAAAATTTTTTTAAAAGGAGTTAGACATGTTGAGTATAGGTGGTTTTTTCATGGAATTTGGCTGAGAAAGAGAGGAGAGATCTAGTATAGTAACCAGTGATGATGGTTGAATCTAGAGAGTGATTTTTAAGGATTGGGGGGATTTAAGTATGTTTGTAGGTATCAGGGAAGAATCCAATATATAGGGAAAGATAGGAGATTAGTGAGAGGAGATAATCTTGAGATTAATCTCCTGGAGAACACAAGAAGGGAATAATTGTGGGTATGTGAAGAGAAGTTGGTCTCGGAGAGGAGAAATGTAACTTCTTTTGTGAGAGAATGGAATGAAGGAGAAAATAATGAAGAATAAGAGGCACCTGTTAGCTCAGTTGATAGCGCACTGCTCCTGGATACAAAAAGACCCAAGTTCAAATCCAGCTTCAGACACTTTCTACCTGTGTGACCATGGGCAAATCATTTAACATGTGATTGCCTGACAAAATGGATCTACTGGAAAAGGAAATAGCAAACCACTCTAGTATCATTGTCCAGAAAACCCCACCTGGAATCACAAAGGGTTGGAAACTAACAACAATAATAATGAGGAATAATGTCAAGGGTTGTGAGAGGAAGAGGAAAGGTTGTAGGAAGGAGGGGAAAAGTGGAAGCTCCTAGTGCATGTCTTTAAATTTCTTTGTCAAGTATGAGGTAAAAGACCTCAGCTAGAGCAAGGGAAGGGAGACTGATGAAAGAAAAGATTCTAACTTAGCAGTTATGGAAAATTAGATAAAGAATCAATATTATAAAAATGATCAATTTTAGGAACTTTATTAAAGTGATAAAGAATTAAATTAGTAGAACCAGGAGAACAATTTATACAATAATAACAATAGTAAAAAACTGAGCAATTTTGAAAGCACTGTGTTCACAACAATCATTCATGATTCCATTTTTATGATAAAACATGCCATCTATTAGAGTGGTGATGGATTTAAAGTGCTGAATGAAACATAGTTTTATATATTTGTAAATAGCCATTGAGGAAATAATATATTTGCTTAACTATTAAAAAAAATTATATTGATAACCAACTACTAAATTAGGATTGAAGGTTTTTTCCCCCTTTTCTTTCCTCATTCAGGAATCAGCCCCTGATTAGTCATTTCTCTAAAGGACATTAGTGATAGATGAGATTGCTCAGGAACTTCCACACCCAGAAAATCTAATCTAGATAAATTCCAAATTTAAAAGTATTAGATTTACATCCTGTTCTACTGGAGTGGTCTCAAAGTAGACGGATTCCTTTGTCCAAAGTGCTGGAGGCAGATGAGTCTCATGATCAAGACAAATTCTTAGTGGGAGGGGTTGAAAGTCTGCCTTTTCGTTAGAAGAAATCTACTCAATCATTAATTGTTCACCAATCAGCATTGATTTTTGCCTGTCAGAGTACCTCTTTTTCCAAAAGTATTTAAGCTTTCAGGAATTTCCATGGTTTATGTCTTTAGTGAGAGAGAGAGACAGAGACAGAGACAGAGAGATAGAGACAGAGTTATGAATTTATTGATTATTTTGTAGTCTAGTTAATAAATTGATTATTAATTACTCAGAAATATCTTTTTGTCTCTGTCTCTGTCTTTGTGTCTCTTTCTCTTGGACTTTGCATTTGTCATGCATGTATACCTGTTTCAATGAATTTGTTTTTCTTTTCTCTTTTTCAATTGGGTCAGGGGTTGGAGGGAGAAAAAATAAATTTAAAAAAAAGTAGGGAGGTTGTGACAGTGTTATAGATATGCTTTCAGATGATGCCACTATTATTAATTGTTTGTTTTACCTTAAGACAAAGGTATAAAGGGTAGCTGGGGAGTATAGTGGGTAGAGCCTTGGTCCTGGAGTCAGGAGGATCTGAATTCAAATCCAAGCTTAGATACTAACTTGTGATCCTGGGCAAGTCATTTAACACTGTTTGCCTCAGTTTCTCCATCTATAAAATAAGCTGAAGAGGGAAAAGACAAGCCACTTAAGTATCTTTGCCAAGAAAAGCCCAAATGGGGTTAGAGAGAAATTTAGGTATGATGGAATAACCACAAAAACTTTATGGAAGATCCAGTTTGTGATTAGATCATATAAATTACTCACAAGATGATCCTCTCCAAGGATGCAAACATTTCTTTTACAAGATTGCTAGTCACTGACTTATGTTCAGAAGTGGAAATAAAGAGAAGAAAGTAGCCAAAAAATGGATGGTCTCAGCTGAGCAAAAATAGGCCTAACTTATGTTCTGCTCTTATATAAGCCATCATTTCTATGGCTGGTGGGAGGGAAAAGAGAAATCTTCTGTTACCCAAACATCCTGGCTACACACACTCTGGTCTGACACTGAAAGGGATTACAAAAGGGGGGAGAGGAGAGGTACCCATTAAGGAAGTCTCAGTCATTAAATCCTTTGGGCCATTTCTAGTTCTTTGTTAAATTCTCTTGGTTAACAAAGGACCATGCCCTGCAATCTCATTTAATTAATCAAAAAACTATCCTGATCAATTTCCATTATGCTGACATCCCTATAAGACTCTTGCCTCCACCCAGCATTTCCCTAGGAATATCAGAATCTGATGCGTTTCTATTGCATTGTCAATGCACCTATGAGTATCCAATTTATGGGAAGGAGAGAGAGCAGTAAAAACTTCAATGAATAACTATTATAAAAACAACAAAAATCATTTTTAGACAGATTTTCTCTGAGATCTTTTGTAGCTCTGAAATCCTTCCACTCTTGAGTCCTTGCCTTTAAGGTGTTTATAATCTAATTAGTGGAGGCCTCCACAAAGTCTTATTCCAATGCTTCATCCTGTATTATCCTATGTCAGAAGGATACAAGCTCAGGCAGGTCTTTCAGCTCTGGGGAAGCTTCAGGTATGGTTCCAGTAACAGAGTGTGTCTACTGTCCAAAGACCAAACTAGCACACGTGACTTTCCTCCTTTCTTTATGTATAAACCATGTTTTCTAATATATTTTCTAGCATTTTCCCTTATGCCCAATTTTAAATTAAAATCCCTTAGTATATGTTAATTTAATTTGGAAGGTCTTATTGGGTTTTTCATAGTTCATTGGACTACCAGAGGGGTCTAGGACCCCTAAAAGGATAAGAATCCCAGTCTTAAAAGTATTTAAGGAACTGGAAGAGGAAGGAACAAGAAACAGACAAAAAAATTGGAAATGATCTGCAGATATTTTCACAATAAATTACACTAGAACCGTGACATTTGGACTCTAACATAACAGTTCTTGACATGAGGAAATAGAAAGCATGCCAAAGAAAACAAGGGTGGAAAGAACAGTAGAAATAGACACAGAAGAGTTCTGTGCTCTTATTGACATAATTTTTAAGAGTTTTGAGGGATCAGTCTGCAAGATATCTGAAAGAGGTGAAAGATACCTAAAGCTTAGAAAAAAATCTTGAACCTTAACTATTTACCAAAACAAACAAAAAAGATGAATAAGAGAATATTAATAGCTACTAAGCCATCTGCTTATTTCTCATGTCTATAAAATGTTTATGAGAATAATCTATATATGGAATGAAGACATTCTTGATGAAGCTTGAGAAAGGAATGAGAAGTTTTGGAGTAGCATCTTTACAACACACTTGACTGGTGCAGAGAATGAGATTCCACTCTGCTTACTCCACATTGATGTTTTAAAATTTTTTGACTAGATAAAACAAAATATTTCTTTAAGGGTCCTTCTCCTCCAAGTGTTTCCCCATGAATCTGAGAAACATACAAGATTTTTAAATATACAACAGAAATAACTTTATTTGATAATTCTCTGACTTGTGATCAGGAAAGACATAGAATAGGGAAGCCAGTATAAAGATACTTACCATCATTATGGCAAATTCCTAGTATAATCTAAATAAGATGGTAGGTCTTTTAGATTTGTCTGTTTGCAGATTATATGGGCTGATAGTATTGTCCTGTAACTTTGCAGAGTCTCCTTAGTGAGATGCACAACCTCTTGGAAGACTTTGGTCTAACTATCAACACAAGAAAAACCAATGAATAGTAATAATAGCTAACATTTATATAGCTCTTATTACAACTATTGACTTATTTTGATCTTTACAGCATCCATGGGATGTAGGTGCTATTATTACCCCATTTTACAAATGAGCAAACAGAAATTGTCACTTGTCCAAAGTCTCATGGCTAGTAAGTATCTGAGACCATATTTAAACTCAGATTTTCCTGACTCCCTCTATATGTCATCCAGCTGCCCTGATGGATGAATATTGCTTGTTGTCCAGACTAAAGTAAGTTAGAAGGCTATGCCCTAAGCTCTCTCTTCTTTCATCCTTACTCTCTCATTTGGTGATCTCATCAGCTTTCATGCATTCAGTTATTGCTTCTTTGCCAATGATTCCCCAATTCATATATCCAACTCTAATCTCTTCTGAGCAACTGTAGATACAAGATAAACTGAGGGAAGATAATTTTCTTATCAGGAGTGAAATAAGAAATCCTCATGGATAAAATCACAGACTGCTCCCATCCCTCTTTCTTTCTCCCCCACAAAAAGAATCTAGTTCTAAACAACAGAAATTTGTTGTTTCAATAAAGGGGTTGCTTCATTTATTTGAGCTTTGTGTTCTGAATCTAAGTACCTAAAACTGATGATGAATCATAAAAGAAAATCCTCAATAGAAATATTCATATGTATTCTTTTTACTTCTGCCCAGCCAGAAGTAAAAAAAAAAAAAAGCCTTGGAAAGATGTGCTGTTTGAGTGCAAAAATGCATCTGAGAACGACTAGTATAAAGAGAATTAGCTGTCTTCCTCTGGGAGTAGTTCTTAATTCATATAATAGCCATTGACCTCAAAGACCTTCTTAGAAGCTAGTTAAATGACCCCCAAATTCTGTTGCTTCTTTCAAAAAAATTAACCCAAAGAGCTTCATAAAAACTTTTCCTTATGCCAAAGGAAGGCAGACTATGGCCAAATATCCCCAAAGTCCTGTGACAGCCAGTGAAATAAGGCAGACCACTCTGATCTTGTGAATACTAAACTGAGTTTTATTTTTAGGCTTATGTTCTTTGCCTTTTTTGCATAATGGATTTCTTCAACAATCAGATAAAGTTTATGGACTACTTCACAGAATAATGTTTTTAAAGTAACTAAGATTACTGAAGAGATCCATTATATTAAAATATAGTAATGAAAATATTTAAAAGAAAAGTCAGACAATTTTGTTTGATTTCCCAACAATCTTGGGAGGTAAATTTAACAGTTGGGGAAATTAAGACAGGCAGAAGTTGTGACATGTTCAAGATCACACAGCAAGACCTCTGTCTGAGGCCAGATTTGAACAGAAAGAGGCTTCAGTTTAGCTCATAAAAGGAACTGCAAACAACATAAACAATCTTCTATCTAGAAGAACAATTCCTACAGAATATCTAAAGTATTTGGTGAAGTCATTGCAATGTGTTACTATGGAACCCTAAGGAGGAGTTACAAGACTTGGGTACTGACTCAACCATGAAGTGTATGACATTTGGCAAGAGATTTAATTTCTCTGGTCTTCATTTTCTCCATATGTAAAATGAAGGTGTTAGATTAGGAGTGTAGGAGTTACATCTAGAAGAGACCTTAGAGATCATATCTAATTTTCTCATTTTACATCCTGGAAAATGAATCTCAAAAAAATTAAGTGATTTGTCTAAGATCACACATTCCTTATTGCTCACATATTCACATAAAGATCTTTCCTTCCTTCCCTCCTTCCTTCTGTTTTTCTTTTTCCTTTTCCCTCCCTCCCTTCCTCCCTCCCTCCCTCCCTCCCTCCGTCCCTTCCTCCCTCCCTCCCTCCCTTCCTTGCTTCCTTCCTTCCTTCCTTCCTTCCTTCCTTCCTTCCTTCCTTCCTTCCTTGCTTCCTTCCTTCCTTCCTTCCTTCCTTCCTTCCTTCCTTCCTTCCTTTTTTCCTCCCTTCCTTTTTTCCTCCCTTCCTTCCTCCCTTCCTTCCTTCCTTCCTTCCTTCCTTCCTTCCTTCCTTCCTTCCT
>JAJPUD010000246.1:420938-445977 GCA_023553655.1 Myrmecobius fasciatus
CCTTCCTTCCTTCCTTCCTTCCTTCCTTCCTTCCTTCCTTCCTTCCTTCCTTCCTTCCTTCCTTCCTTCCTTCCTTCCTTCTTTCTTTTCTTCCATTAAGATAGTTGGATCGAAGCTTTCATTGACTGGCACACTCTCAGAAGGAAGGAAACACTTTGCAAGAAAAGTTAGGAGGCATTTCCACATTTCCGAACCAGATTGCAAACTAAAGTGCCTAAAGTTTTCTATTCAATCAACCAATCCCTCACAAATAAACCATCCAATTTTTTTTAAACCCACCCAGATGAAAAGGCTAAAAAGTATTTCAAACATCATAGTACCACTTCCTCTACAGTATTAGAATGGGATAACAACCATCAGTTAGGAAACTTGAGCTCATTCATAACAAAACTCAACTATTTACTAGTCCTGTGTCTAGAGATAGTTACTTCATCTTTCTGAGCCTTAGTTTCTTCATCTATAAAATGGAAATAATAATGCCTCCACTACCTCACTCATAAGCTTGTTATAAAAATTGCACTGTGTAAATGTAAATTGTTATTGCTATTGCACAATATAGGATATGGGAAAATATCTCTGTGGCCACAGATCCCTCCCCTGCCATTAGCCACAGATTTCCTGCCCCAGGTGAGATTCAGGCTAGTCTCTGAGTGCCCTCTGTTGACCAGCATTGGGAGTAACACTCACAACCACTTGGAGGGATGCTCCCAGAATTAACCCAACTCTCACATAAAGCACTAAAGGGGGGGGGGGGGCAGCTGACCAGAAACAGACTCCATTGGTTGGCACCAGAGCAGGAGATTCCAATCAATAAGTCAATCAATAAGCATTTATTAAGCACTTTTTGACAGGCACTGTGTTTAGTGTTAGTGAATCGAAAACAAAAATGAAATCATGTCTGTTCTCAAGGAATTTATCAAGGAATTGCATGATGGATCATCTCCCACTGGATGCCAACATTACAAATCAATTTGCTTCAAAGGAAACTCTTTATTCTGGCCCCCAGAGCAGCTTTTCCCCTCCTCAAAACTTTTCTTTAATCGATTGAGGGAACCACTGTCTTTTCACTTACCCGTGTTAATAACTTCAATTTTATATCTGATTCTTTTATTTCCTTCCTTCCCCCTCTCTCCTTCCCTCCTTTGGCAACCAGGTGCCAAATTTACTAATTCTGACTCCGCAATATATTTTGAATCTTTCCCTTTCTTTATCGTCAGCCTATTTCATTATTTCCCATCTGGATTCTTATGTTAACCGTATAAACTGGATTCCTGGCTTCCAGTTTTTATTCCCTCCAATCTCTAGCCCACACAGCTATTATCACAGTCTTTTGAGACCACTGGTCTGATCACATTTCTCCCATGCTCAAATATCTTCATCAGCTCACTATTACCTTTAGAATAAATTACAAACTGCTCAAATGAGCAATAAAAATCCTGCATAATCCAGTTCCTGTTTACCTTGCAGACTGATTTCACAGTATTTCATTTATGACACTAATTTTTTTTTAATCTAGTCTAGCCTACTTGCTATTCCCTGAACTGGGTATTCTATCTCCCACCTTTATACCTAAAATATATTCTCTCCTCCCTTTGCTTCTTAAATTCCTTTGCAGCATTTCTGGTGTATATCCCCTTTTTTTTCTCTGACCCTTCTCTCATCTAGTGCAGGTGGTCATCACCTCCTACCTGGACTATTGCAATAACCTGCAGATGGGTCTTCCTGCCTCCAGTCTTTTCCCTCTCTAACCCATCCTCCTCATCCCAGGATGAGAACTCTTTCCACCACTGCTGACAAGTGACTTCTCTAGAACTTATATAGACTTAGAGAGTAATCTAGTCCTGAAGGTTGGTTGACCATGGATAGAGAGTCAGTATGTGTTAGAGGTAGGTTTCAAGCCCAGGGTTCCTGATTTAACCTCCATTCACTACTAAATTGATTTTCCTAGAACAAAGGATCTACCATGTCATAGCCCTGCTCAATAAACTCCAGTAGTTGCCTATTTTCTCCAGGAATAAATACAAAATGCTTTAGCATTCAAAGCCCTTCATAACCTAACCTCCTCCTACTTTTTCAGAATTTTTACAACTCCCTGAATACTCTTCAAGCCAATGATACTGATCTGCTGGCTATTTCATGAATAAGATATTTTATCTCTTGGCTTTGGAAATTTTCTCTAGCTATCCCCTCTGCCTGGAATAATCTTCCCTTGTTCTGAATACCAAATTCCCTGCCTTCTTTTAAGTCCCAAATTAAAATCGTATCTTCTACAGGTGGCTTTCTCCAACATCTTTTAATTGCAGTGCCTTCGTCTTTTAATTATTTCCTATTTATTCTGCATATAGCTTGCTTTGTGTGTGTATGTATATATTGCATATTATATTGTTTCTCTCATTAGATTGTCTTTTGCTTTTTTTGTATCCCTAGTGCTTAGCACAATGCCTAACACATAGTAGGCACTTAATAAGTGTGTATTAAATTGAAATTCCTAGCTTCTTTCAAAGTTTAGCTTATGAGCTACCTTCTAAAGGAAATTTTTATCAATCCCCTTGCTTATCCTTCTTAATTCTCCTTAATATTCTCTCCCAAATGACATTGCATATATTTATCTGTTTAGATGCTGTATTATCCAGTAAAATGTAAGCTCCATGACGGTAGGGAAATTTTGTTATTTTATTTTTGTATCCCTAGAGCTGAGGACAGCATCTTACACATATTAAGTCACTAATAAAAGCTTCTGAAGACTTAATGCATTGGATTGGAAGCTCTCAGATGGCTCACACCTACACCAGGCTCCTCACATCAGAGTTATCTTTCCCTCCCACTCCCCTACTCCAAACTGAGGATGCATTTTCTGTTCCTTTCCCCAACAATTCATGTGGTCTGAATACTCACTAGCTATATGCTCATAGGTAGGCCATTTCATCTCTCTGAACCTTGGTTTCCTCTTCTATAAATTTTTTTAAAAGATAATAAAATGCAAGCTCATTGAAGGCAGGAACTTGTTTTTCTTTTTCTTTTCTTTTCTTTTTTGGAGCCTCAAACTGGAGCTTAATAACTTTCTGTCAATGAAATCTTTTAGAAATCCTCTCCAGAGTAGCTCCAAATGCTTACCTATATTTTTAACTTGTATATTTTTTGAGCTGTTCAGAAGTTCAGATGGATGATTTCATTAACTTCATAGGACGCTCCCAGGATAAGAACTCCCCACCAATGCTGACAAGCGACTTCTCTACAACTTATATGACTGAGAAGGTTGATTGCCCATGGATGGGCATGTGTCAAAGGTAGGTTTCAAGCCCAGGGTTCCTGATTACATGTACTATCCTTTAAGCTTAGTCATGCTTCCTCATGCCTTGCCTATCCTAAGTACTTTGGAAATGCTTTTCAGTTTATTTTAGAGGATGTTTGGTACCTCCCTCAAAAAGCTTTTGTAATGGAGAAGCTTATAATACAAGAGAAATAAACTCTTTTGCCATTGTCTTCAAGGCCCCCATCCCAGGAAATATGTAGGTTATGCTACAAGCATCCCAGCAAATGCCCTATTGCTTCATGAGATTGTCCAATCATGTCTCTTTTCTTAAGAAAAGGAAGAGCAATTATTCCAAGGGAATAGTTGCTGAGGCTTTTAGGGTGGTGTTTGATTATACTTCAGAAGCTTCCTTCTCTTCCAGTGACTAATAGCCCTGGACCTCACTGGCTTGGGCTGAGTGAATTATTACCACAAACTGACAGAAGGAATAGTCCCCTTTTGGTTTATTGAAATTCTCCTATAGCAGAATTTCCCTGCAGTTTGCTCTCTGACAGAATGGGTAACACCTAGATGTGCTCCTTCTTAAGGAAGTCACAAAAGGAAACAGGAATTGTTTAGTTTTACTTTCTCTATTTAAAATTAAATTAACATTTTAAAAATTAACAAGGCTTTATTTTCTTTCCCTCCTGCTCCAGTCATCCCACCCTTGGAAAGAAAAAAAATAATAGGGAAAACAAAACCCTTGTACCATTGGTTATGCCCCAAACATTCATCACCTCTCTGTCAGAAGGTGGTTAATATAGATCATAATCAATCCTCAGAAGTCAGAACTGATCATTGCATTCATCAGATTTCTTAATTTTTAAAAGTTGTTTTTTTAACAATGTTATTGTTATTGAATAAATTGTTTTCCTAATTCTAGTGGCATCCTTCTTTTGATTATTTCCTATTTATCTTGTATATAGTTGATTTCTATAGAGTTGTTTGCATGTAATGTCCTCCATTGGATTGTGAGCTCCTTGAGAACATCTGTTTTTGCCTTTCTTGTATCCCCAGCACTTAGTACAGTGCTTGGCAGGTAATAGGTACTTAATTGCCTACTGACTTTCTGCTCACTTTGTTCTGCATCAGTTCATGCAAATTTTATTAAGTTTCTATGAAACCAAAAAAACAAACAAACAAACAAAAAAGTTTCTATGAAATCATTCTGGCTTCTTATGGCATTCTAGTGGTATCCTATTACAAAAATACATCACAATTTTTGTAGATACTCCCAGTTGGTGAGCATCCTTTTAGTTTCCCCTTCTTTGCCACTGTAGAGGGGGAGAGGAGTAAGGGGAGAAAAGCTGTTACAAATATTATTATACATGTGGGTCCTTTTCCTTTCTTGGATTTCTTTGGAGTCTAGGATCTGTAAGAGTATTTCTGGGTCAAAAGGTAAATTCATTTTAGTGACTTTTTAGGCACAGTTCTAAATTGCTTTCCAGAATAGACATACCAATTCATAGGTCCACCAAAAGTACATTAATGTGCCTGTTTTTCTACAGGCCCTCTAACCTTTATCATCACCCTTCTTTCCCCTCTCCCACTGCCCCTTTTCCTATCTGATGGATATAAGGAAGAACTTCAGATTTCCTTTAATTTACATTTTAAAAAATTATTTAGTGATTTGAAACATAGTTTCTTATAGCTATTAATAGCTTGGATTCCTTCCTTTGAAAACTGCCTATTCATAACCTTGGACCATTTACCAGTTGGGAAATGGAAGAGCCATTTTAATTTTTTTTTTTAAAGAAACAGAAATTTTAACTAAGGTAAATTCTTTTTAAGGGTTGTCTGAACTAGAAAAAAAATCTCCCTTTTCACCTGTCCTTCAGTGAAAGAGCTTATTTCGGGGAATGTTTATCTAACCTATTATTTAACCAGGAAATTGTGCTAGGTTTAACAACTTTCTGCCAAGGAAACCTTCCGATGACCTTCTCAGGGCCACATTGGAATGGCACCACATCCATGCTTATATTTTTATTTTCATAATGCATTATCCATGCCTGCAAAGAATCTTTTCTCACTTTCAGTAAATTGTTTTTTTGGGGGGGGGGGCGGGAAAGAATGAAAGCTCTGTTTAAGAGTAGTTTCCAGAATTCTTAAACTTTCTTTCATGGCACCAAGAATTGTTAGCTCACTCTCACTTTTACTTTGGTCAAAGAGCATTTGTTCAGAAGTCAGAAGATTTAGAATGAGGAGTCTGCCCTGCAATTTCAATGATTCTAGGCAAATTTAATTCACTTTTCTGATCAACTTCCTCATCTACAAAAGGAGGGTAATAATGCCTGTGCTTCCTCCTTCAGGGTTGCTATGAGAAGCAAATGAGATAGTATATATGAAAGTGTTTGTAAATTATAAAGGGTTAGACAAATGAAAGGATTGTTCAAAAAAAGTCAAAATCTCACTTTAGGCAAGGATAAGATGATGGTCTTGTTTGACATTGTCAGTCAACAAGTGTTTTTAATCTAAAATATTGCACATTCTCTTTTCTATGGAAGTACAGAATCAAGGCATCTAGGAGATGCTTTGGATAGATCACCATCCCTAAAGTCTGAAGGACCTGAGTGCAAAGTCCAGATACTTACTAGCTGTGTGACCCTGGACAAGTCACTTTACCCTGATTGTCAGAAGAAGAAGAAGGAGAAGAAGGAAAAACATAGAGTCTAACAGGGATAGATTTACCCGCAAAATAGTAGCCAACAATAGTCAGAGGACCTGGATTCAAATCTCACCTCTCTGTTTATTACCTGTGGAATAGGTAGAAAAGTCATTTCATCTCCTTGGGTCTCAGTTTTCTCATCCCTTAAATGAAGGAGTAGCACTACATAGCCTCTGGGGTACCTTTCAAATCTAGAACTATGGACTATGAATCCAAATCTATAATTAATGGCCAAATTGTGTGGTGCTGATTGCAAGCAACCTAGGCTGCCATAAAATAGAGTGATCAGGGAAAGCTGAAGTGCTCAGTGAATAATTGAGGAGGTGGTGATTTTGAGCTGGGTCTCAAAAGAATAGTAATTAAAAGGATCAGATGTGTCATGTGGTAAAAAAATGGATCCTGAATCTGCATTCAGAGTGAGACTCAATTTTCTCACCTG
Source organism: Myrmecobius fasciatus (assembly GCA_023553655.1). Lineage (NCBI taxonomy): Eukaryota > Metazoa > Chordata > Mammalia > Dasyuromorphia > Myrmecobiidae > Myrmecobius > Myrmecobius fasciatus. Next base: position 427,335 of record JAJPUD010000246.1, read on the forward strand.
TGAAAGGAAGCAAAAACGAAAGTGATACTGTCATCAGAATATACTGCAGACAGCCTGGACAGAAAGAGGAAATGGATGATAAGTTGGGAGGGGCATCACAAGCCTGGCATTATAAAGGTAGGATGTAATAATTAATGATGGCTTTTTTTTTTTTTTTTTTTTTTTTTTACTGAAACAAGAGAGGCTTAGGGAAGTCAGACTAAAGCAACCCTAGGTTACACTGATGGGCTTAGTCCAGGATTAGGGAGGTATAAGTCCTACTGAACTCCACCCTGGTCAGAGTACATCCAGATTATTGTGCTTAGTTCCATATTTAGAGAAAGAATCTGGAGAACATCCAGAGAAGAGCAACCAGGAGGGAGAAGGACATTGAGGTTATGCTGAAGTAAAGGACCTGTAGGAATGTTTAAGAGAAGAGAAAGTTTGGGGAATTGGATGGAACATCATACTTATCTTCAAGAATATGAAAAATTGTCATGTGAATAACAACAACAATCTCTACATAGGACTTACTACATGCAAGGCATTGTATTTTGCAATCATCTTATTTGATCCTCATAATATCCCTAAGAGGTAAGTGTTATTATCACCTCCATTTTTACAGATGAGAAAACTGAGTTTGGCTCAGACAGAACTGGGATGATTGTGTGTTGGAGGAGAGATACAAAGGGACAGTATTGCACTTTGAGGTAAAGGGAACAGTCCTGATAGGTAAAGTCATACAAAAGTGGAATTGACTAGACAGTACCCATTCCCTGGAACTCACAGAGAAACCACTTGCAGAGATGTTGCTCAGATAAAACTTCAACTTGATGGTTTCCAAAGTGCCTTCCAGCTCCGAGATTTTAAATTTTGCAGAGCACTGAAGCACCTTGCCAGATGGTAAAGCTCTGTATACATATAAGTGAATGTACTAACATTTCACTGCCAGAAGTAATGATAGTAAAAATGAGAATAAAAGGGGGATTGGGAGATAGGGGTCATTGAGGAGACTGATCTGTTTAAGAAGGAAGATGTAACCTAGGGAAAAATAGGAAAACAAGGGACTGGGTTACAGACAAGCAAATTTAGCTCTAAAGTGTATTCATTTACCTTTCTTTGTTTTGTTTTAAACAAATATATACAGCACTAGATGTGAAAATCAATAGAGTGGCTTTTGGTTTCCAGCAACATCAAAAAATTCCAAGCCACTCCCTGTGTTTTCAGGATGGTTTAGTAATCAGGAAGTAATTATTTCAGTTGTGAGGCTTGTTTTTCCTTTAAATCCCTAATCCGATGGCAACGTGGAAAGATGCTCTGGTGGCATATCAATCATTCCTTGTGGGGACTAGCCAGCCACTGATTTCCCAGAAGCACAATCTAGTTTTTCTTATTAAATACAAAATCCAAACCCACACGGTTACAAATACTCGGAACCAGGATTTGGAGGATCTTGGCAGGCTTCAATTTCACAAAACCTTTCAAATATAAATATCTCTCGTTTTTAGTTTGGGGCTTAGCAAAAATCCATGGAACATATTTTCTCTTAATTTAAACCATGACTTCCAAGGAAATGTATTCCTAAGCAGAGGGAGCAGAGTTCCTTCTTGGCATGGAGAGCACTCTTGCTTGGGATTTTATCATGTATAATATATAAGGCAAAGAGAATTGGAACCTCTATCCCACCCCCAGTCTCATTAGTTGAATGACTAAATTATCCCAACCTCCACTTAAGAGCTCATTTGATTTGATCCATTATAATCTACATAGAACACAAATTTGCATACCTAGAACACTAATGTAGAATCATTTCCAACTAACTCTCAGGGAGGATGATAAGAATACTGGAAGTATATTAAGAGCATCTTAAGAAAATTGTCTGTGAATATTCAAAGAATTTATTTTTTATTCCTCTCCTCCCACACGATACTAAACTCTCTGCTTCTGACCTTATCATTCAACTGAAACTGAACAAGGGAGTAACATGGTCAGACTGGCTTTTGGGGGAAAACCATTTTAGCAACTGAGTGGAAAATCATTGGTGGGAAAAGACTTGAGGAAGAGACCAAAGAGATGGCTATTGCAAAAGTCCAAGTGGCAACAGGGGCCTGTCCTAGGGTGGAGGCTGCATGAGTAGAGATTAAGACACAAGAAATATTGTCAAGAACAGTCTGAATAGCTGGGGGTGAGGCAAAGTTACCAATAGCATTTTTTTTATTAAAGCTTTTTATTTGCAAAACATATGTTTGGGTAATTCTTCAACACTGACCCTTACAAAGCTTTCTGTTACAAAATTTCCCCCCTAGTCCCCACTCCTCCCCTAGATGGCAGGAAATCCACTACTTGTTAATTATGTTAAAATACTTGACAAATTGAATATATGTATACATATTTCCACACTTATCTTGCTGTGCAAGAAAAATCATATCTACAAGAAAGAAAAATCAGAGAAAGGAAACACAATACAAGCAAACATCAATTGAGAGCATGAAAATGTTATGTTGTGGTCCACATTTCTTCACTGAACAATTGGAACTGGTTTGAAACATCTCATTGTTGAAGAGAGCCATGTCCATCAGAATTGATCATCATATAGTCTTGTTGCCGTGTACAATGATCTCCTGGTTCTGCTGATTTCACTCAGCATCAGTTCATGCAAGTCTCTCCAGGCCTCTCTGAAATCGTCCTGCTGGTCGTTTCTTATAGAACAATAATATTCCATAAAAGTTACCAATAGTATTGCAATCACTAAATCAGATGGCCTGTTCTCTATCTTCAACCCTCTTTGCCTCTCTGAAGTCACTGACCACCTTCTCTGGATATCCCTTCCTCTCTAGGTTTCAATAATTGCTTTCTTTGCTCTCCTGATTCTTTTCTTGAGCACTTCTTCCCTCAGAGTCTTCTCTAGACTTCATCCAGATCCTCCTACTAGCAGGTATACCTTCAAGGTTCTCTCCTCTTGGACTGTCTTACTTGGTGATGTCATCAGCTCACACTGGTTCAATTACTCTCTTGATGAAGCTGATTCCCAATACTATATATTCTTTAGCACCAGGCCCCTATCACTCACTGCCTTTTGGACAGATTAAATTGATGTCCTATGGCAAAACTTCTCACATCGTGGATCATAACACCATATAAGGCATGACTGAATGTGGGGATTGTGAAATTATGATTTATTATTAGTAAATGTTTGATTCATTTTTTATTTTTTAAATGATAGCTTTTTATTTTCAAAACAGATGAAAAGATAGTTTTCAACGTTCATGCTTGCAAAACCTTGTAATCCAAATTTTTCTCCCTCCCTTCTCCCCCACCCCCAGACAGCAAGTAATCCAATATAGGTTAAAGATGTGCAGTTCTAGACATATTTCCACATTTATCATGTTGCACAAGATAATAAATGTTTGATTTGTATACTTACTTTATATATCTATATACCTAAAGTTGTGTAAAAATTTCTTGGGCAAAAAGGGGTCACAAGTGGAAAAAGTTTAAGAAACCCTATCCTATAGGCATCTCAAACTTAACATGCCAGAAACAGACCTTATCCCCTTCCCCCTCCAGGAACCTTCTTTCTTTCCAACTTTTCTATTCAAGAACCCATACAATGCTTATAGTGACCTAGATTCATAATCTCGGTTTGGTCCTTTATTCCTTATACTCCCATGACACCATGGTTTTCTTTCTTTTTTTCAGCTTTAATAATTGGCTTTGTTTTTCTGACCTAGGCCAGTCCACTCCTCCTAAGGCAGCCCGGTGCTGCTTCCAGAGTCTCACCATACTGGTGCTAGTGTACGTACCCAAGTCTTGCTTCAGTTCAAGACATTACTCTTGTCATTGGTCTTCTTTGAGAATGAAAGATGAACAACAAGAGTTTCAGGCCAGAACTTCCTAACTGAAATAATCTACTAGCTTTAATCTTCCCAACAGCAGAAGAGACATGAGTTACCATGCTAGCCCTCAATCTCTAATTTCTCTCTGCCTGAAATCTCCCCTCATCCAATCCATCCTCCATTCAGCTACAAGATCGATTTTCCTAAAGTACAAGTTTAATCATGTTCCCCTCCCCCCTTACTCAATAAATGTCAGTGGCTCCCTATTACCCCAGGATCAAATATCAAATCCTTTGTTTGGCATTCAATGCCCTTCATGGCCTGCTCTTAGTCTTTTTCCTAGTCTTCTTATATTTATTTATCTCTATGTACTCTGTGACTGGCCTATATGCTCTATACACTCAACTCTCCATTTCCCAAACCTGGACCTTTTCACTGGCCATTGTCCATTCTTAGAATACTTTTTCTTCTTTGTCTATTCTGCATCCTAGCTTTCCTGGCTTCTTTCAAAACTCAGTGTAAATCTTAATTTTTGCAGGATTTTTCATGGGACTTCCCTCCTCTCTGTTTCCCTAGAGCCTTTTTCTGACATTATCTTTCACCTACATCCATATTTTGCATGTTGTTTCCCCATTAAAATATGAACTTTCTGAGGGTAGAAACCAAGCTTTTTATATTTTTTATATTCTTTGTGTACAGTATCTGACGTGTAATAGATATTTAATAAATGCCCGTTGATTGATGATTATTTTGTTTCTTTTCATTATTATAGAGGTCTTAAGTTTCCTTTTGACAGATCATAGGAGCCAACATTTAACCATGGAAGGGATGCTAGAGTCCAACTAGACCAAGGCCCCTCATTTTACAGCTGAGAAAAATTAGGCCCAGGGAGATTATGTCTCTTTTGCATTCACTCAGGAATTCATGGACAAAGGTATGATTTGAACCAAGCTGCTGTGACTCTAGGTACAGTAGTTTCTCCGCTATAGTAACTTGTCCAGGGTCATCAATTAATAAATGTAAGAGGCAGGGATCAAACTCAAGTCTCTTGATGTCAAACCTAACAATCTTTCCATTACAAAACACATATATTCACATATTTACTTTGATGCTTTGAAAGCCCTGACTGTTGGAATGACTACCCCCTCTACTGATGTGAAGAGCAGCCACTTTATATTTCATCCATTTTGGGGGTTTAAAAAATCATTACCTGGTTTGTGGTCTATCTTCTGGCACTGAACCCCTTTACCCTTAATTAAGCTGTTCCTTAGAGCAGTGGTCTCCAAAAAGGTACATGGCTTTACCATGATTGAACCCAAGACTGAAACCCCAAAAAGTGGAATCATCTCATTGTGACAGCTGATGATGGGACTTACCTCTAGCACAATTGCATTTAACCTATTCCCCCCCCTCTCCATTAGACTCCCCTCTTCTTCTTCTGTTTAAGATCCCAAGTATCACGTCAGGGTTCCTAGGCAGCTATAATTTCACCTGAAAAGTCCTATTGGGAAAATCCCACCCCCACTATCTAAGATTGTAGCAGGTACCCTTGGAATGCCTGCTCTGTGCTTTGGGTGGGGGAAGGGGAAATCAAGAGTCAATGAATAAGAGCCCTCCTTTCCCCACTTTCTCACTTTTCATTCTGAGTGAGATAAAGTGAGAGACACAGGGTGAGCAGACATGGATGGATGGGGAGGTGTGTCATAAATCTTATTGCATTACCTTTATCATCAAACCAGTCCCTATCACTGGTGAGGGCACCATCAGCCTTTTGGTTACCTATGTCCTCAATCTCAAGGTCACCCTTGACTCCTCACTTTCTCTCACTTTTTATGTCCAATCACTTGCTGAATCTTCCCAGCTACTGCTATTTTCATACCTCTCCTCCTTCTCACAACTAACTTCTCCTTTATCCATGTTCAGGATCACATCATCTTTCACCTGAATTATTGCCATATTCTTCTATTTGTTCTTTCTATCTCAATTTCTTCTTTCCCCAGCTCTACAGAGCTAGAAAAGCAATTTTCTTAGAGCATACTCTGTGCAATTTATCTATTCAATAAGCTTTATTGGCTCCCTATTAACTCTAGAATCAAATGTTATTTCACTTTTATCTCATCCTTTATTGATTTCTATTTTTGTAAGTTTCATCATGTACATAATTACTATTATATAATATGCACATGCATATAATTTACAAATAAATATACTCATCACAATTGAAAGAGGCTGTGTATTACATATTCATATTGGGAATGTATGATTCCCCCCTTTTTTCCACTATTTGAGATCTAAAATAAATTTATGAAGACCACTGGCTTAGGCAAGACTTGCACCATGGTGTGATGTAGTGACTACTATGAAACAAAAATCCTTGTCCGTGATTACAAAGTCAGAATAGGGGTTATTGGAAGGAGTATAGAGCAGGATCTATTTGGATTTAGAAGCAGGAATCTTATTGTCTGTGTCTTTGGAAGGAAGGAGATTAGTATGTGTTTATGGAGTAGAGATTAGTGGAGAGAATCTATATTTGGAAGGTGGAGGTCAATGGGGTCTGGAGAGTGCAGGTTAATGAAAGAAATCTATATGTGATTAGTGGGAGGTCAGTTGTTTGGAGGGAGGAGATTTATATATGGGTATCCATGTATTTGCAAGATAGAGTTCACTGTTGAGGGTTTGGGGGGCACTTTGCATTGGGAATGGGTTCTGTGTTTGGGAGATAGAAGTCAGTAGAGAGTAATAGTCCACTGGGTTTGGGTGGGAGAAATCAAGCAACATCAACCTGTTTAGAGACTGATGAAAATTCCCCCTCCAGCTGCTATTCTTCTTATATGAGGTCATATTTGCATGAGACTTAAGACTTCACATAAGATATGTGAACCTTCTATTGACATTGCTCCCTCTCTGCAATTTTTTTCTTTCTGGTTCCTATTCTTTGGAGAAACAAACGGGCCCCCTAAACGCTGCCTGAAGATAGCAGCCTTATAAGCATAAGTCTACCTTGTAGGCAGACCTAAGGCAGCTGTCTCTTGACATGGTAGGTTCAACTGTCAGCTTAAATTCCACATCTCAAAGGACATGGAAAGCAGCAGCTTCAGCCACCCCCAAGTTGTCTTGGTCCTTTCACATTTCCCAGGCAAGCTGGGCTCCTCGACTTCAGCAAAAGGTTATTAAGCTTCTCGGCTTACATCTGTTTGATTTTATCTCATCATGACAATGCAATGTGGAAAGGAATTTGGAGAATTGAAACCAAGTGTGCACTGATCATTTTTTACAAGGAAAGACCAGTGTTTGTCTTAAAGAAGGCACTACTCAGCTCCAAATTTCTCAAAATGTCAATCTAAACAAAATAGATATGTTCGTGTGGAGAGGGGAGAGAGAAAACAAAGAAAAAACTGGAATCCTTTGGATTTTTGAGCTAGAAGGGGCTATAAAGATCATGGCCAACCCCAGTCACCTTATAGATAAAAATAACAATAATAACACCTCACATTCATACATGTATGGATTCATTCAACAGGTATTTATTAAATGCTGGCTGGGCATTTATGAGAGTCACCATGAAGACATAAAAATCTGGGTTTGGTGTCAGAAGTAATTTCTTCATCAGTTCTAGGCTATGTGACCATGGGCATCTCCTAGTACCCTAGACAACACTCTTAAAACTAGAGGTTATAGAGAGCTGTCAAATTGATCTTTCTAAAATTTAGATCTGACTCTAACACCCTAATCAATAAACTGCAATGGCTCCAAATTACCTCCAGGTAATTAACTCTTTTTTTTTGATCTTTTAAATTTAATTAGAGAAATGATACATACACATGATTATGTATGAGCTGGTAGCTGTCATAGTAGAAAGAACTGAGAGGTCTCAGACAGTTGTTATGTGATCACAGGTACGTCACTTCATCGTTTTTTACCACACTTTCTTCATCTGTAAAATGAGAATAATAAATAATAACACTTATCTCCTAGGACTTTTGTGAGGATTAAAATGAGTGATTTCCTTGAGATCAGGGCTGTTTGGGAAAGGGATGCATTTTTTTTTTTTTTGTATTCCCAGCAGAGTGCCTGGCACATATTGTTTGCTTACTCATTCAGTCATGTCTGGCTCCTCATGACCCCTTTTGGGATTTTCTTGCCAAAAATACTGAAGCGGTTTGCAATTTCCTTCTCTAGCTCATTTTAAAGATGAAACTGAGGCAAACACGAGTTAAGTTACTTGCCCAGAGTAACACAGCTAATAAGTGTCTGAGATCACATTAAAACTTAGGAAGATTAGTCTTCCTTGATTCCAGGCTTGGTGCTCTACCCACAGTACCACCTAACTGCCTTTGGCACATAGCAAGTGCTTCATAAATCCTAGGTGATTGATTGAACAGTTGTTTGTCTGTATTAACAAAAAGAACTTTAAAATAATAACTCTTTGTGCCTCAGCCTCTTTACCCATAAAACAGAGATGATACTTATTCTACCTTACCTCAGAGGGATGTTGTAAAGAAATTGCTTTGTAAATTTTAAATTTACTCTCTATAAATGCAACTCATTGCTGTTATTTGTTTGCTAGAATATTCCTTATATGTTTCCTCTTGACAGGACTTTTGACATTCTACTTACATCTCCCTTATTAGGTGACAAAATTAATTATCTAAGGTCACATAGCTAGTTAGTAGCAAAAAGAGACCCCATTCTAAGATCTGCTTGTAATTCAGTAATGCCTTTCTATAACACAGGGGTCAATCATATTTTCTTGGGGTAATGGTTATAGGGAGATAGGGAGGCAGGAATCACATTTCTTTGTTTTTTGTTTTCAAATTTGTCTTGTCATTTATTTGAAAATAAATCTATGGTTCCTAGAAAAATCTTTCTACTTAAGAGAAGGTTTGCAGGAAGCATAGAGTCCTACAGGTTGTAGTTCTCTGAGGAGTGAACAGGGTATATTCACTTCCTTCATGTATATGTCATAAATGGGCCAGTCTCTCTGTATTAGAGAGGCTGTGTATGTCCAGTAGTTTGACTTGGGTCCAAGATGATAGAATTTGATGCATTTTGCAAAGTTGTTTTTTGCAATTCAGCCTTCCTGTAAAACCCTCTGCAGAAGTTCCAGAATCTCAAGAAGTCCCCAAAACATTGTCCATCTTAGGCAAGAGACTTCATGACATCAAAGTATCTGAGTTTTGGAAGGGACCTCAGATGTTATCTCCATTGCAACACTCCTAAGGGGTCGGTCATCAGATCTCCTAAAGAATTCAAGTAAGAGAACTACTCCTCTCTTAAAGCATTCACTTTACTCTGGGACAGCTCTGTTTGGAAATATTTCCTAACTTTATACATAAATTTGATTCTTTGCAACTTACATACTTTGCTCCTACTTCTTTTGCCTTCTGGGGCCATACTGAACAAGTTTAGATTTTTTTCTCATATGACAGCTCTTCATTTAGTTGGACAACTTTCCCCACTCCCACCCCTTCCATCAAATCTTCTCTTCTCCAGATTAAACACACTTAACTCCTTTAATGGGTCCTCAAGAATGATTGAAAGGCTTAATATCATCCTGTTTGCCCTTCTTTGGATAGTCTCCAGTTTATCAATGTTTTTCCTAACCATGAGACTAAATGTAGTCTGAGCAGGACAGAGTACAGTAAAAATATTACTTCTATAGCCCTAGATACCGTCTTTCTTAATGTAGACTATGATTACATTACTTTTTTGGAGGGGAAGGTAAAAATCCTATCATACATACATGGCAACAACAATAATACACAGCAACAACAATATTATATGATGATCAATTCTGATGGACATGGCTCTCTTCAACAATGAAATGTTTCAAACCAGTTCCAATTGTTCACTGAAGAAAGCCATATACACCCAGAGAGAGGGATGTGAAATGTGGACCACAACATAACATTTTCATGCTCTCGATTGATGTTTGCTTGCATTGTGTTTCCTTTCTCAATTTTTTTTCTTTTAGATATGATTTTTCTTGTACAACAAGATAAGTGTGGAAATATGTATACATATATTCGATTTGTCAAGTATTTTAACATAATTAACATGTAGTGGATATCCTGCCATCTAGGGGAGGGGTAGGAAGTAGGGAGGAAAAATTTGTAACAAAAAGCTTTGTAAGGATTAATGTTGAAGAATTACCCATACATATGTTTTGCAAATAAAAAGTTTTAATAAAATAAATAAATAAATAATTTTTGGATTTTTGGATTCTGTAAGAAACTGAAAACTGAATGGATGCCCATCAGTTAGAGAATGGCTGAATAAGTTATGGTATAGGAATGTTATGGAATATTATTGTTCTGTAAGAAATGACTAGCAGGACGATTTCAGAGAGGCCTGGAGAAACTTGCATGAACTGATGCTGAATGAAATGAGCAGAACCAGGAGATCATTGTACACAGCAGCAAGATAATATGTATGAATATATTTGTTTTAACACATATTTTTACTATGTTTAACATATATTGGATTACTTGCTATCTAAGGGAAGAAGTGGGGGAAGGAGGGAAAATTGGAACACAAAGTTTTGCAGGGGTTAATGTTGAAAAATTATCCATACATATCTTTTGAAAATTAAAAAGCTTTAATAAAAATATTATCACAAAAAAGATTTTTGGATTCTGTTTCTTTCATCCAATTTATTTGCTAACTGTTCTAGCTTTGTGTTATCTGCAAATAGGAGAGGCATGGCATTTATGCCTATATGACTGACAAAAAGTATTAAACAACTGAGGGCCAACCACAGATTTTCTAAGATACTTTACTAGAGACTTCCTTCTAACCCATTATTGATTATTCTTTGGGTTTAGTCATTCAACCCTTTTCAAATCCATTTAACTGTATAAATTCAGTTTTATATATACACACACATATATATATATGTAACTATATAAATTTCTCTCCTTTCTGCCCAAAAGAATAACATAAAAATCTTTGTCAAATGCTTCACTAAAATCTTAGTTAAAATCGGCATTCTATAACTTACTAAGTAGTCCAGGCAAAAAAGTCCCATATCTCATACTTGGCCCCGGCTTGAGTAGTTTTTGCACCACATAGTGAATCCTCTTTATTTATTTGTTTGTTTGTGAGCCTTCTTTAACATTGTGCTTCTGCTGCTATTTTGTGTTGATAAGTTTAATTTTAAAAATTAGGGAAAATTTACAGTCCTTTCCTCCTGATTAGCCAGCAGTAATAACTCAGTAAACCAATATCATTAGACACACATGACCAATTACTCTGGATTTGTTTACTTTTATAACAGGTTGCAGTTTAGAGCTCCTAGGTAACATTCAGTTATCTTTTAAAGCCCACTTTAAACTCCAGAAAGCCTTGCCTGATAAAAGACTAGATAATGACTTTTCTCCCCTAAGATTTCACATGGCACATTGATTTGCAAACTAAGTCAATCCAATCTAAAAAGTCATTTAAGGACCTAAATATTAGACACTGTTCTAGGTATATATTTACATATCACAAAAAAGTGAAAAAAAATAACCCTTGCCTTCAAGGAGGTTACATTCTACTAAGGAGTTAGGGTAAGATTTTTCAGTCTTTTTAATGTCATGGCCTCCTTTGACAATCTGGTGAAATCTAAGATCCCTTCTCAAAATAATGCTTTAAAATACATAAAATAAAATGCACATTATTGCAAAGGAAACCTACCATTAGTAAAAATAAAGTTGTGATTTTTTTTCCGATTCAAGATCACAGACTCTGAAATGAATCTGAACGGGAGATTAAGAATTCCTAGGTTAGGAGGAATGAGGAATAGGGGATGACTCCATGGCTGAGAATCTAGGTGACTCAAAGGTCAGGTAACATGACTCTAAATGTGTACACTAGAGAAAGCTGTGGATGTCTTGCCTGAGCATTGCCAGATCCCTATGCTCCATAATTGAAAGATAGAGAAGCAGATTCTTGAGTGTTGAAATGCAGCAGCCTTGGGCAGTCAAAACTTTGGCAAAGGAGCTAGAGCAAAGTTAAAATGGAGGCTAGGACCAGAAAGAAAAAAATTAGCCAGGAAGGAATCTAAACAGAGGAAGTTAAATGGCCTGTAACCAAGTGACACTTAAAACTAAGATTCAAATTTAGCAATCTTTATAATTTGAGCTATTGTTGCCCTTTTTTTTTATCTCTTTTCCCCTCTACATCTTTTCCTTCATTTCTTCTATGATACTTCATAGTAAATCTCCAGTTAATTAGATATCTGAGATAGAAGATGGGATGGAGAAAAGGAAATTTCTTTGGTAGTTCCTCTGTAGGAGGTATGGTTGTAGTGAAAATTCAGCAGATAGCACTAGCTGTCCAATTCAAAGACCACTGATTGATGGGAAAATGAAGTGATGTCATGAAATTTCTAAGAGAGATGATTAGACAGCAAGTGAGCCTCCACTCCCTTGCCCTGCAGTCCAAGGTCACACAACTTCTTTTTTTTTTTTTTAATTTTTTTTACATTAGTTTATTTATTTTTTTTTAATTTTATTTGCATAACATATGTGTGGGTAATTCTTCAACAATAACCCTTACATAGCTTTCCGTTACAAAATTTTTCCCCCCAACTCCCCACCCCTCCCCTAGATGGCAGGATATCCACTACATGTTAATTATGTTAAAATATTGGCAAATCGAATATATGTAAACATATTTCCAAACTTATCATTGTTGTGCAAGCAAAATCTTATCTACATAAACGATACATCAGATAAAGGAAACACAATGTAAGCAAACATCAATCAAGGAGTATGAGAATGTTATGTTGTGGTCCACATTTCACATCCCTCTCTCTGGGTGTATATGGCTTTCTTCAGTGAACAATTGGAGGTGGTTTGAAACATTTCATTGTTGAAGAGAGCCATGTCCATCAGAATTGATCATCATATAGTACTGTTGTTGCCGTGTATAATGATCTCCTGGTTCTGCTGATTTCACTCAGCATCAGTTCATGCAAGTCTCTCCAATCCTCTCTGAAATCCTCCTGTTGGTCATTTCTTACAGAACAATAATATTCCATAGCATTCATATACCATAATTTATTCAGCCATTCTCCAATTGATGGGCATCTTTTCAATTTCCAGTTTCTTGCCACTACAAAAAGGGCTGCCACAAACATTTTTGCACATGTGGGCCCCTTTCCCTCCTTTAAGATCTCTTTGGGATATAGGCCCAGTAGAAACACTGCTGGGTCAAAGGGTATGCACTGTTTTGAGCATAGCTCCAAATTGCTCTCCAGAATGGTTGGATCCGTTCACAGTTCCACCAACAATGTATCAGTGTCCCAGTTTTCCCACACCCCCTCCAACAGTTATCATTATTATTTCCTGTCATTTTAGCCAATCTGACAGGTGTGTAGTGGTATCTCAGAGTTGTCTTAATTTGCATTTCTCTGATCAATAGTGACTTGGAGCACCTTTTCATGTGACCGGAAATAGTTTCAATTTCTTCGTCTGAAAATTGTCTGTTCATATCTTTTGACCATTTGTCAATTGGAGAATGGCTTGAATTCTTATATATTTGAGTCAATTCTCTATATATTTTAGAAATGAGGCCTTTATCAGAACCTTTGGATGTAAAAATATTTTCCCAGTTTACTGCTACCCTTCTAATCTTGTCTGCATTCATTTTGTTTGTAGAAAAACTTTTTAACTTGATATAGTCAAACTTATCTATTTTGTGATTAATGATGACCTCTAGTTCTTCTTTGGTCACAAATTCCTTCCCCCTCCACAGGTCTGAGAGGTAAACCATCCTACATTGTTCTAATTTGTTTATAATATCATTCTTTATGCCTAGATCATGAATCCATTTTGACCTTATCTTGGTATATGGTGTTAGGTGTGGGTCAATGCCTAATTTCTTCCAGACTAGTTTCCAATTATCCCAGCAGTTTTTGTCAAATAGTTAGTTCTTATCCCAAAAACTGGGGTCTTTGGGTTTATCAAACACTAGATTACTATTGTCATTGAGTATTTTGTTCTGTGAACCTAACCTATTCCACTGATCCACTACTCTATTTCTTACACACAACTTCTTAAAGTGGATGAATAAACATTCATTCATTCAGTTCATTCCCTGTTCCCCTCTTTCTCACAGGATCTTTCTCTTCCTTCAAAACAGCTTAATCTTTTTAAAGTAGCAAGGAATTGGAAAGTGAGTGGATGCCCATCAGTTGGAGAATGGCTGAATAAATCATGGTATATGAATGTTATGGAATATTATTGTTCTATAAGAAACAATCAGCAGCATGATTTCAGAGAGGCCTGGAGAGACTTGCATGAACTGATGCTGAGCGAAGTGAGTAGAACCAGGAGATCATTGTATACAGTAACAAGAAGATTATGTGATGATCAACTGTGATGGCTCTTTTCAACAATGAGGTGATCCAAGCCAATTCCAATAGACTGGGGATGGAAAATGCCATCCGCATCCAGAGAGAACTTTGGAGACTGAATGTGGATTGAAGCATAGTTTTTTCACATTTTTTTGATTGTTGTTGTTTGTTTTTCTTTGTCATGTTTTTTTTCCCTTTTAGTCTGATTATTCTTGCATCATATGACAAAGATGGAAACATATTTAAAAGGATTGCACATATTTAACCTATGTCAGATTGCTTCCTATCTTGGGGAGAGAGAAGATAAGGGAGGGAGGGAGAAATATGAATGTTGAAAACTATCTTTACATGTTATTGGAAAAATAAAATACTATCGAGGAAAAAAAACCAGTTTGACCATCTTCTTGATGTCTTTCCCAATCCATCCAACTACTAGTGTTCTCTTGCCTAAACTACTATGTACTTATTTGTATTTATATTCTTTATATTTATTTCTTTTTATATATATATCTATATGTGTGTGTGCATATGTATGTAATTTTTTTCACTGATATAATCTAAGTTCCTTGAGAATAAGAATTGTGTGATTCTTTCTTTGTATCCCCTATGTCTAGCACAGTATCTGGCATATAACAGTTGCTTTATAAATACTTGTTGAAAATTATTAAATGTCTATTATATTCCTAGCACCATGCCAGGTGCTAGAGATGCAAATACAAAAATGAAACTTTTTTATCCTTTTTTTACATTTTATTTAAGAGTCCTATTTCAGGAGACAGTACACATAGAAGAGAGGGAACCAAGGAAGGGAATTTTTGCTTTGAAAGTCAGGAGTGGAGCCATAGAACACATGATTATTGTGGCTTTTCAGAAGCATGGTGGTGCTGATAAGATTACTATTTTCATAGCAAGAGGTAGAATGTAAGGGTCTATACAGGGTCATGCAACTACTGAAAAGGTAGATGATGGCATATAAGTTAAATGAGTTTGCCACCATCAGATCTCCCAGCTAGGTGGTACAGTGGGTAGAGCACTAGTCTTAAGGCAGGAAGATTCATTTTCCTGAGTTTAAATCCAAACTCATACTCTTACTAGCTGTGTGACCCCAGGCAAATCACTTAACTCTGCTTACCTCAATTCCTTCATCTGTAAAATGAGTTAGAGAAGGAAATGGCAAAGCACTTCAGAAATCTCTCACAAAAAAAAAAAATCCCAGTGGGGTCACAAAGTGTCAGATGTAGTTGAACCAAAAACTCTTCCATCAAGACAGTTTGTCTCCAAGAAGGAGATCCAACGTGCAGGGGATTAATAGCCAGGATAGTGGTCTGTGGAGGTCTGGTCCAGAAGGTGCTCTTCTAAGTAAAGTCAGGGAGCAACAGAACAGATGATAAGAGATCCAGAGGTGTGAAAATCCCAGCCAGTTTGACATTCACCTGTGACCATTCTGGCATTTCTTATTGGTCCTTGGCAAATCCTTGGAGGTTTCTTTATTCTTCAACTCAACAATAACCTAGTCATCTAACACTGGTGTGGGGGTGAGGTGCCTCAGAGAAGAGAATACAAGAGAAGAATAAGACACAATTCCTTCCCACAAACCATGACTGATCCCAATGGGAAAATGAGAGGCACACACAGGAAGCAATTAAAGAATACCGTATGATTGCAGAGATTACAGTAAAATATTAAACTTAACATATCCAAGGTCCAAAATCTATGGTATAGACACTGAAGCTTGATAAGTAGCTGGAATGGGGTGAAGTGATCTCTTTCAAGAGAGTCCTAGGAAGAATCTCCATCCTTCTTTGAGCCAGAATACCTGGATTCCAGTCCCAGCTCTGCCGTTTAATAGCTTTGCCTATTTAAACAATTTATTTCACCAGCCTAGCTTTTACTCTTCTGTTTTGGTTTTGGTGGTGGAAGGAGGAGGCAATTGGGGTTAAGTGACTTACCTAGGGTCATACTGCTAATTAGTGTCTAAGGACAGATTTGAATTCAAGTCATCCTGACTCCAGTACTAGTATTCTATCCAGTGTCACCAGGCTGCCCCATCTCCTATTTCAAATGAAGGGATTGTAGTAGATTATGAAGGTCCTTTTAGTTCTAAGGTTTCATGTTCTATGTTCTAAGCTCACTTCTGGCTCTGAGATTCCACATTGTTTATTTTAAGATCCCTTCTGGCTTTGATGCTCTAAAGTTCACTTCATCTCTAATGTTCTATATTCTGATGTCACTCTCATCTCTGATATTCTGTGGGCTAAGTTCCAAAGCCCCTTCCAACAGTGAGACTCTATTTTATCTATTCTAGCTCTTATAGCCTATGTGCTATAAAGCAATCAGCAAACTTTTATTAAGCACCTACTATGTGCTAGTTGTTGAGTTTACAAAGACAATATGAACTAGGTCCTGTCCCAAGACTCTTATATTCTTTTAGGGAAAGTAACATACACAAAATATTTACAAAATATATGGGAGCACTGATACCTGTGCAGAGAAGAGAAGAGCTCATATAAAAGATTGCATTTAGGCTGAATTTTGAAGGAAACTAGGCATTCTAAGAAGAGGAGGTGGGGAGTAAATGCATTCCAGATCGGGAGGACAATCAATTATAAGAGCATAAGAGGAGGAAATGGAGTGTTGTGTATGAGGAATATTAAGAAACTCATCACAGATGGAATAAATTTATGTCCAAAGAAGAACTGGAATTCTTAATTGAACACCAGATAGATAATTTTGACTATATTAAGTTAAAAAGTTTTTCTACAAACAAAATTAATGCAGACGAGATTAGGAGGGAAGCAATAAATTGGGAAATCATCTTTACATTTAAGGGTTCTGATAAAGGCCTCATTTCTAAAATATATAGAGAATTGTCTCATATTTATAAGAATTCAAGCCATTCTCCAGTCTATAGATGGTCAAAGGATATGAACATACAATTTTCAGATGAAGAAATTAAAAGTATTTCTAGTCATATGAAAAGGTGCTCCAAATCACTATTGATCTGAGAAATGCAAATTAAGACAACTCTGAGGTACCACTACACACCTGTCATATTGGCTAAAATGACAGGAAAAGATGATGATGAATGTTGGAGGGGATGTGGGAAAACTGGGACATTGATACATTGTTGGTGGAACTGTGAACGGATCCAACCATTCTGGAGAGCAATTTGGAGCTATGCTCAAAAAGTTATCAAACTGTGCATACCATTTGACCTGCAGTGTTTCTATTAGGCTTATATCCCAAAGAGATCTTAAAGCAGGGAAAGGAACCACATGTGCAAAAATGTTTGTGGCAGCCCTTTTTGTAGTGGCAAGAAACTGGAAATTGAAAAGATGCCCATCAATTGGAGAATGGCTGAATAAATTATGGTATATGAATGTTATGGAATATTATTGATCTATAAGAAATGACCAACAGGAGGATTTCAGAGAGGCCTGGAGAGACTTGCATGAACTGATGCTGAGTGAAATGAGCAGAACTAGGAGATCATTATACATGGTAACAACAAGATTATATGATGATCAATTCTGATGGGCATGGCTCTCTTCAACAATGAAATGTTTCAAACCAGTTCCAATAAGAAAGCCATATACACCCAGAGAGAGGGATATGAAATGTGGAGCACAACATAACATTTTCATGCTCTTTATTGATATTTGCTTGCATTGTATTTCCTTTCTCAGATTTTTTTTTCTTATACATACGATTTTTCTTTTTTTTTAATTTTTTTTATTTGCAAAACATACGTATGGGTAATTCCTAAACATTAACCCTTACAAAGCTTTCTGTTACAAATTTTCCCCCCTACTCCCTACACCTCCCCTAGATGGCAGGATATACACTACATGTTAATTATGTTGAAATACTTGACAAATCGAATATATGTATACATATTTCCACACTTATTGTTGTGCAAGAAGTAGATACGATTTTTCTTGTATAACAAGATAAGTGTGGAAATATGCATACATATATTCGATTTGTCAAGTATTTCAACATAATTAACATGTAGTGGATTTTCTGCCATCTAAGGGAGGGGAGGGGACTGGGGGGAAAATTTGTACTGGAAAGCTTTGTGAGGGTTAATGTTGAAGAATTACCCATACATATGTTATGTAAATAAAAAGCTTTAATAAAAAAAAAGAAGAAGCTCATCACAACTGGATCTCAGAGTGTGTGAAGGGGAATGATGGAGATGAAAACTCAAAAGGTAGGTTGAAATCAGATTGTGAATAGTTTTAAATGGCAAGTAAAAGAGTCTCTTTTTGCTTTCTTGCAAACACCGTTCAATGTTCTAAGGACTTTTCCAGCTCTGAAGTTCAATGTTCTAAGGTCTCTTCTAGTCCTAACATTCTGTGTTCTGGTAATTGAGGTCTCTCCCAGTTCTGATCTTCTGTTTTATGCATTGAGGTCTTCCCCAGTCTGGACATTCCATGTTCTATGCATTGAGGTCTCCCCCCGTTTGGACATTCCATGTTCTATG
>JAJPUD010000246.1:449770-493901 GCA_023553655.1 Myrmecobius fasciatus
CTTGCTTTCTTTCCTTTTTCCTTCCTTCCTTCCTTTCTTCACTCCCTCCTTCCTTCCTTCCATCCTTTTCTTTTTCTTTATTTTTTTCTTTCTTTCTTTCTTTCTTTCTTTCTTTCTTTCTTTCTTTCTTTCTTTCTTTCTTCCTTCCTTCCTTCGTTTCTTCCTTCATTTCTTTTTTCTTTATTCCTTTCTCTTTTTTACTTCTAATATTGAGTATTAACAATATGTATATGTATTACCTCCCTTTCTTCTGTCTTTCTTTTTTCTTTCTTCTACTCTTTCTTTTAATTTCTTTCACTTTCTCTTGTTTTTCTCTTTTATTTATCTTTCTCCACTTTTTCCCTTCTCTTTTTTCTCTTCTCATTTTTCTCTCTTTTCTTTCTTTTTTCTTACCTTTTCCTTTCATTTTCTCTTTCCCTGTCTTTTCTTTCTTCTCTCCACTAAATTAAAAAACCTCCACACACATATGCAAAATGTACATAACTATTTTGGGGGGGGAAAGCTCAATTGCAATTTGCATGTATTGCAGTGAGATCCTCTAGCTGAACCAGTGGACAAGATAGCTTTTAAGAATCACCGTATAAATTAGGGAGAACTGTCTTGCAAGGTCTAAAATCCATTTCAAGTTCAATTAAGTGCCCCAGAACTGAAATGACAAAAAAACAAAACAAAAAAAAAAACTCAGAAAGGAAACAAGCAAACCAGAGACTGCTAGAGGGAGAAGAATCTCTCAGCTAGGATAATACCAGCTAAATATGAGGAAGTCTTGACAAACTCCTCAAAGGAGGAGTTGTTTTAGTAACTCCCCCCCCCCTACATACACACACTTGTTTATATACTTTTCCATGATAAATGTTATTTTCATAGCACATCCTACTTTCTAGTTTTTGTTTTCCTATTTTTTTCTGGAGTCAGGACCCATGATTTCAGACAAATCTAACTTATAGAGGCTTTTTAAAGATTCTTATTCCCCACCTCTGTGGGAAGATTTTGAGAATTTGAATTTGATAAGCACTTCTCCTGCCCCAGTTCCAGGCCATGATTGAGAGTCACTTCTTTGAAGTGAATAAGACTGACAAGCAGGACTAAGCAAGGTAGGAAAATCTAGGCTGTGATACATAGCAAAGCGCAGCAGGGTATACTTTTTAATGCAATGTTTTCCAAATGGTTTTCTTTTTAATGCTACAAAATGTCTCTCCTCATGTCTTTATTTTGTGATCAGTTTAGTTAATGTATTACAGCCCCAGTGGGCCAGAACCCACAGGGGGTGCAATTTTCCAGTCCTAGCAGAGATTTCACCAAAACCTCCTCCAAACTGTAGCACAATAGCCTGGAAAGGTCTGCATCATACCTGAGGCAAGCTGAGGGAAAACTCCTCCTCCTTCTGAAACATCTGTGAATATTTTGAAACTGCCAACGAAAACTTTGGTATGATAAAACCACAATGCTTTCCATCAAGGCTTAATATGAAAGCTAGACAGAGAGAACTAGCCAAAGTATATACTGTGAATGATCTGCACCCTTCCCAGAAAGAGACAGCTTGCTGGGATTGCAAAACGTTCGACTGAAGTTTCTTTAGCCACTCTTGCATGTCTGACTCTTGGAACTTATGGAATCCATGATCCTTTGTCCAAAACTCTGAAGAGCAAATGGCAGCCATCCTGGGACTCATCTATCTGTAATAGAGACTGAATTAAGCGATTAATTGATAATGTGCACTCTTGGTATTAGAAGGAAACCAAAGAGCCAAGAGTTGCATAGGGGAATACTCTACATCCAATGTCATTATCAGCCCACAAGGTGGTAGATACATGGACCACAAGAACACAAGAAGGATATAGATGGGCTTGCTCTCCACTTTCCCTGCTATGTCCCCTACCCTCCAACTCATCAAATCTGAGTATCCCATAGGTGAAATAATAACAATAATATAGCAAGATACTGATTAGTATGAAAAATTGATCATCTGAAGTGGTCACACCACATATTTCCATTGGGATGGAATATTGAGGCTTTCTATTGCCTTCTGAAATTTCAAACTGTGGACTTAACAAAATGATGTGATACTCTGTAGGGTTTAATTCTAGTTCCTGATCTAGTGCTTGGAAGTCCATTCTTGGAGTATGGCCAACTTCAATTGCTTTCTAGCCTTTCTCAAATATAGTCACAAAGCCATAGGATCAATATGGGAATTGTTTTCATTATCTAAGGCTTAAAATGGTTGAGAGTAGAAAGAGTACTAGAACTGGGATTAGAAAACTAAGGATTGAATTTTGTCTCTAATATTTCCTAGCTTTGTAACTATAGGTGTTTGAGCACAAAATATCTTCTCAGTAAAATGGGGATGCAAGTATTTATATCACCTACCTCAGAGAATTGTTATGAGGAAGATGCATAATATCCTGTGTCATTCATAATTTCAGATATTTATTAGGATCAGTCCCGTACTAGACTAGGCACTGAGCTTCCAAGTATCTGAAGAACTGAGCCCTTGTGGTTCCAGATCTATTATTAACTAATTGTAAGACCTTGAGCAAGTCACTCCTTTTTAGTTAAGGAGCCAACAAGGTAGTGAACATGTTTTAAATAAGTACCTACTATGTGTCAGGCACTGTGCTAGTTCTTTACAAATATTACAAACATGTAAGTAGTTTGGACCTATGTCCAAAGGGCTATAAAACTGTGGATACTATTTGATCCAGCAATGTCTATTCCAAAGACATTTTTTTTTTTTGCTGAGGCAATTGGGGTTAAGTGACTTGCCCAAGGTCACACAGCTAAGGAATGTTAAGTGTCTGAGACCAGATTTGAACCCAGGTCATCCTGACTTCAGGGCTGGTGCTCTATCCACTGGGCCACCTAGCTGCCCCAAAGACATTTTTTTTGTAAAAAAAGAAAATAAAAGATAAAAGGACTTATTTGTGCAAAAATATTTATAGCAGCTCTTTTTGTGGTGGCAAAGAGTTGGAAATCAAAGGGATACCCATCAATTGGGGAATGGCTAAACAAGTCATTGGATATGAATGTAATGGAATACTATTGCACTATAAGAAATGCCTAGCAGGCTGATTACAGAAAGACTTACTCAAACTGATGCAAAGTAAAAAGATTAGACCCAAAAATATATACAGTAACAGCAACATTATATAATGATCAGCTGGAAATGAATTGGCTATTCTCAGAAATATAAGGATCCAAAATAGTTCCAGAGAATTAATGAAGAAAGATGGTATCTACTTCAAAAAACAAACAAACCCAAAAAACTGATGGATTCTAAATGCAGATTGAAGCATACTTTTTTCTTTTTATTCATGTTTTTTTCCACTTTAGATCTGTGTCTTCTTTCACAATTTGACTGATATGGAAATATGTTTTACCTGATTACACATGTATATCCTATATCAAATTGTTTACCTTCTCAAGGAGCAAATTGGTGAAGAAGGGAGGGAAAACATTTGGAACTCAAAATTTTTTTAAATGAATGCTAGAAATTGTCTTTCCATGTAATTTTTTTGGGGGGAATGAAATATAATTTAAAAAAACAAATATTATCACATTTAATCCATATAATAACCATAGGTGCTATTATAATTCTTATTTTACGAATAAGGAAACTGAAGCAGATAGACATTAAGGAACTTGCCCAGAATCACATAGCTAGTAAGTGTCTGAGGCCAGATTTTAACTCAGGATTTTCCCAGTCTAAGCCCAGTATTCTAATCATTGTACCACCAAGATGATGATGATAATGATGATATACAATAACAAAAACTATACTATTTATCTCATAGAACTACAAGTTTTTAAGGGATTCATGAATTTGGATGAGAAAGAAAATTATACCTTATTTCCACCTACTTCTAACTAAAATTTTGTATTACCTTCTATTATCATTTTTTTAATTCTAAGAAGGGCTCTGAAGACTTCATTAGACTACCAGAAGGGATCTATGATCTTCAAACAGTTTTAAGAACCGATGGACTGGATGAACTTTGATGTTTCTTCTAATTCTTCTAACATTTTTTAACATCCCATGTTATATGTTCTTAAGGTCCTTCCAGGCTCTGACATTCCATGTCTATGAATTCAATAAACACATGGATAAAGTGTCTATGAGTAGCCTGAGCTTGGAGACAGTATCTGTTGAGGGAAAGAGAGAGACTTGTTCTTACCCCTGCTGTGTCCTAGGACTAATTCTCATTCTGACCAGCCTTTGATCCACCCAGTTTCTGGAATGTAGGCCACTTGTGTATGGCTCTCTCTTTCCAATTAAGTGAGACAGGAGGAGATTCTCAGAGAACTGATGTCTTAGAGTTGTTGTTTATGGTCCTAGGGGCAGAGGGAAACCCCTAATAAACTGATATTCTGGATACTTTAGGTGGTTTGCTAAGGAGATCAAAGACCAGTCCTTCTCAATTTCAAATATCTTACAGCACCCTCCCTTTTTCTATCCCTAACTTATTCTACCTGTATGAAATAAGGCAGAGGAAACAAAGCTATTTATTCTCTTGGCTTTAGCTAACAAAATTGGAGGTTATTCCCTCTCAGAGACAAGTTTCTTTATGAATTCTCTGTATCTTATAGTAGCATTATGATATAGGTAATTGTGCTAATATGTGCTAGACCTTGTGCTCAGTGCTTTACAAATACTATTTCATTTGATCTTTAAAACTACCCTGTGAAAGAATTGCTATTATTATCTTCATTTTACAATTGAGGAAATGGAGGCAGAAAGAAATTAAATGACTTGCCCAGGATCACACAGTCAATAAGGTTCTTAGGCTATATTTAAACTCAGGTCTTCCTGACTCCAGTCCTGATTCCAATGCTCTGTCCACTGTGTTACTAAGCTGTATCAGGTAATTTCCTGGACTCCTCCATTCATGTTCTTCTTTTTCTGAACATGACACTGCTGCTGTCATGTAGGTTCTGGTGAGTATTGGAGGTTAGACAGTACCCTGTCTCCCTGCTTTTCCTGTAGCACCTTTGTGCACATTTCTGATGTACTTATGTATGGCCGTGCATTAGAGTTATGTGTTTGCTCAGTGTTTTCAGAACTGCACTCTTGAATATGGCTGTGATTCAGTTCCCTACTAGACTCTGATTTCCAGAAAGGCAGAGATGCTGTTTTATCTAACCTTTGTATCTCCCCCAGCACTATCCTCTTCACACATTAGGGATTTAGTAAATGTCTAATATATTGGATTGGTGGTTTAAAAAAAAAAAAACTTCTTGAATGGTGTTAGGAGTTTTACAATAGATCACAGAAATGGCCATGAGTTAGAGACTCTCCAATCCAACTCTCTCATTTTATACTTGACTATACTGAAACCCATAGGGATTAAGTGGTTTGTTCAAAGTCACATAGGTAATAACCTTGGGCATATGAAAACAATGCCAGTGCAACAAATAAAACACCAAAGGAATCTAGGCAACTATTAGGATTTACAAAGGATTTTACCCGAAATATGCCTTAAAGGAAGATAATGAAAATACTACTCTTTTTTTTCCCCTGAGGCAATTGGGGTTAAGTGACTTGCTCAGAATCACATAGCTAAAAAGTTTGTTAAGTGTCTGAGGCTAGCTTTGAACTCAGGTCCTCCTGAATTGAGGGCTGGTACTCTATCCACTGTGCTACCTAGCAGCCTCTATGAAAATACTATTATTACCATTTCACAGATGAGAAAACTGAGGCTCTGGGGAGTTGAAATGATTAGCCCTTAGTCACACAGCTGGCATTAGAATTAGCATTTGGATTTAAGTCTTCCAGAACTAAGTTTAATATCTTTTTTGTTCACTTCCTGGTTTCCAAAATATCTGCCTCTTTGGGTATGCAACAATTTATCTTCAAGATTTGCCTTCAAAATTGGGATACTAATACATTGTCGGTGAAGTTCTGAACTGATTCAACCATACTGGAGAACAATTTGTAACTATGCCTAAAAAACTATCAAAATGTGCATACCCTTTAATCCAGCAGTGTCTCTCCTAGACCTGTATCCCAAAGCAATCATAAAGGAGAAAAAAAGACCCACATGTGCAAAAATGTTTGTGGCAGGCCTTTTTGTAATGGCAAGAAACTGGAAATTGAGTGGCTGCCCATCAGTTGGTGAATGGCTGAATGAGTTATGACATATGAATGCTATGGAATATTATTGTTCTATAAGAAATGATCAGTTAGATGATTTCAGAGAGGCCTGGAGAGACTTGCATGAACTGAAGCTAAGTAAAATGAGCAGAACCAGAAGATCATTATACACCGCAACAGCAAAACTATACGATGATCAATTATGATAGACTTAGGTCTTTTCAACAGCAAGATGATTCAAGCCAATTTCAATGGTCTTGTGATGGAAAGAGCCATCTGCACCCAGAGAGGGTGCTGGGGGAGGTGGGGCTGATTGTGGATCACAACAGAGTATTTTCACTTTTTGTTGTTGTTTGCTTGCATTTTGTTTACTTTCTCATTATTTTTCCTTTTTAATCTGATTTTTCTTGTGCAGCATGATAATTGTTGAAATATGTATGGAAAAATTGCAGATGTTTAACATATATTGAATTACTTGCCCTCTATGAGGGAAAAAATTTGAAACACAAGATTTTGCAAGGGTGAATGTTGAAAATTTTCTATGTATGTTTTGAAAATAAAATGCTTTAATTAAAAAAAAGATTTACTTTCAAGATGTAAAAGACAGAAAGATCAGTTGGTTGGCCACATAGGCTGAACTTATTGGGGCAAACCAGTTTTTTTAGTTACAAAGGTGAGTGAGCCCTTGGTATGGAACATTACAACTTCTTTTCTGGGACATGTCACCATGGTCAAAAGTAATATCCTGAGTTCCTGATTTATCAGTGCATGGAGTCAGAAGATTTTGAGTCAGGAGAGACTTTAGAGATTATCTAATTCAGCCCTCCCCACTCCCAATGAGGAAACAGGTCAGAGAAGTGAAGGCAGGAAAACATCCTGAGTTCCCAAGATAATATTAGAGTCAGGGAATTTAGAACTGAAAGACCTGTTTAAGATAATCAGTTTCAATCCCCTTCTGCATCAAGTTTACAAATAGGAAACAAAGTACAAAGCAAACTGACCTACTCTTAGGAATTGTATTGGATGTGTAAATGAACATCCCTGAGCTTCTGTTTCATCAGTTATAAAAAGGGGGGCTCAACTAAAGGGTTCATTGGGTCCCTTATCCCTCAAAACTATGGCCCTATGATCCCATCTTTCTTTCCATTATGCCATCTTGTCTTACGTAGGGCCATTGTCTAGCTGGCTCCATGCAACTGGTTGCATTGAGTCCCATGTGCCCATAAGCAAGAGTCAACTCAACTTCTGGAAGCTAGGAGCAAGCAGGCTCCCTAAAATTCTGCATGGAAGGGCAGGCTATTGGAGAGATCTTTCCCCCATCCCTCTCTGCCCCAGTGGTTCTTTTATCTCTTCTCTCCTTTGTTTTCTACTTTTTCTATCCTTTCTTTTCCCCACTTCTCCTTCTTCCCCTTCTCCCTCACCCCTCACTCTTCCCTTCTTTTGTCCTCACCTCTCCTTCTTCCTTCCTCTTTTCTCTTCTTCACCCCTTCCTTCTTCCCTCTTCTTCTTCTTCCTCCCTCCCTCCCTCTTCCTTCCCTTCTCTTCTTCCTCATTCCTTCTTTCTAACCCTTCTCTCTTCTTTCCTCTTCTTCACCTTTTCCCTCCCTCCTCTTCTCCTTCATTCCATCTTCCTTTTCCTCCCCTCCTCCCTCTTTTTCTTCCACCCTCCCTTCTCTTTCCCCCCTCCTCTCTTTTTCCCTCACCACTCTCTCCTCCTTCTTCTTCACCCCCCCTTCTCCCTTTTCCTTCATCTCCTCTCTCCTTCTCCTCCCCCTCCAAACCACATCATTGTAATTAAAGTCAGCAATTTTGTTATGAGGCTAATAAAGAGCAAGTGGCTACAAGGGCTTCAGATTTAACTCAGCTCAGAATGGGCTGGAGGTGCTTGCAATAAACCTCAGCATTTTTAATGAGTTCTTTACAACTGCTAAATGATTAAACCAGAGATTGACAAGAGTAACTGGTAGCACAGAATCTTGGCACCAAATAAGACAAGGGCCTCACCCTTCCCCTCTGGCATCCCATCTAAATCATCTCTAAGAAGTACACAGAGAAACTGTCAGGAGTAATACGGTCTGTTCAATTTAATTAAGAAACTGATAAGCACTCATATATCATAGTTACCTAGGAAACATTATTTTATTTTCTCTGAGATTTAACTAAGATCTACATTGAAAACAATCTCCTTCCAGTAACTGCAGCTAAAGATAGCAGGGAGGTCTGCCCATCAGAAATCCATTGATTCTATTGGCTGGTGGGACTGGGAGCTTTTATCCCAAAATGGGGATCCTGGAAATTTTCCAAGAAACATTGCAGTTTGGTGTTTGTCATGCAACCCTAGTGGGCAGCATTTGTACAAATCTCAGTACAATGGCATAATCCAAATAAGGTGAGAAGCACAAATCTACCATTTTTTTCCATTTTTCTTGAAAGTCACTCAAAGTTTCTGTCTATGACCCAAAAATGACTGACTGGGAAAAGAGACCTGTAAAAGTGGGATTTTCCCTCTGCTTCTCTGTCCCTTTCAGGGACAGCCTGAGAAGCAGGCTGGACTAGTGGGAAAAATATTTAACAAGTCCAAAAATCTAGGATGCAGTTCTATGATATTTAATAGCAACTCATTTAGCTTTTTTTGAGCCTCAGTTTCTTCATTTGGATTTGTTGTTTAGTCGTATCCAACTCTTTGTGACTCCATTTGGGGTTTTCTTGGCAGAGATACTAAAGCAATTTACCATCTCCTTCTCCAACTTGTTTTTACAGATGAGGGAACTGAGGCAAACTGGGTTAAGTGACTTGTGAACTCAGAAAGCAGAATCTGCACCTCCTAGCTGTATCGCCTTAAAGATGTTTGAAATCAAATGAGATATCTGTGAAAATCCTTTGCAACATAAAGTACCTTATGACACTAATATAGCATTGTGATTACTCTTGAAAGGGATGGTGATAAAGGATTGATTCAAAAAGATCAATGGGGACTCAAATCCTGTAAAACCTTTGGATACTGGCATGTTTGGGGAAAAAGGATGGTAGTGGAATATGAAGTATGTTGGATTGAGTCAGTTATTTAATCTCTCTGAAGTTCAGTGAAATGGGATCATGTTTGAACTATTTGTTTCATGAACTTATTATGAAGAAAACTGTCACCTATGAAATGATACAGAGATGTTAGTTTCTATAGCAGAAGATCTGGGTTTAAATCTCATTTTTTATACTTACTGCCTATATGACAGTGGACAAGACATTGAATTTTCTGGGCTTCATTTGCCTTATCATAGAATTCGGGGCTTCTTAAACATTTTCCACCCTCAACCCTTTTTTGCCTGAGTAATTTTTATGCAATTCTGAATATATAGCATATAAGATATCTATACAAATAACATTTACTGATAATAAACCATACCTCTGCAAATCCCATATTCAGTTTTACAACCCCATATGGGTTACTACCCCCAGTTTAAGAAGCTTTGGACTAATTGAACTGTGAGATCTCTTCCAGCTCTTACCTTATGATTCTATGAAAATTTCTAGGCTCCTTTTGGTTGTCCTATAGTGCAAAGATAGAAATTTTCCTCAGTGAAGTTCTGTAGTCATTTTTAAACTGTCAGAGTAAGCAAAACTAGTCATTCAGCCATCCAAAGAGAAAACCAATAAGAATTCAACTGAAGTGAGATGCAACTCTAAAAATAAGGTAAAGGTTGCTTTCTTTTACTTGAGGCAGCCAGGTGTCGCCATAGTGCAGAGCATGGGACTTGAAGTCAGAAAGCCTCATCTTCCTAAGTTCAAACCTGGCCTCAGACAGGTGTGAACCTGGACAAGTCAATTAACCTTCTCTGCCTCAGCTTCCCCATCTATAAAATGAATTGGTGAAGGAAATGGCAAATCACTCCAGTATCTCTGCCTAGAAAACTCCAAATAGGGCCATGAAGAATCAGACACAACAACCACTAAGCTTTCCTTTATTAGGAGCCATCCCTTAAAGAGATTAATACAATACAATAACCTTCCCTCTTCACAACTCAAAAGGGCAATATCCAGCATTTAGCATCACAAGGAATCATGATAATAAACTCTGTGACTGATCTCAAACTTAAGGATGGCTGATGTCAGGGTCTAGGATACCCTGGCTTTAAGTACTTGATCTTCTTTAAGTGTTAGTTTCCATAGCTGTAAAATAAGATTAGATTTGATGATATCCAAACTACAACCTATCCAAAACCCTAGCTCTCAATTCAATGATTTTGAACATAGAATTGCTTTAAAAATGGATTAGATTTTATTTTTAAAGGCTGTTAGCTGTTAGAGACACTGTACATTAAAGACATGTGTTGAGAGTAAAAGTCCGAGGGTAATTTAAAAAAGGGACATCTAAGTGATACAGTGGATAAAGTTCTGGACCTGGAGTCAAAAAGACTCATCATCCTGAGTTTAGATGTGACTTGAAACACTTACTAGCTATGTGACCCTGAAAAAAAATCACTTAACCCCATTTGCCTCAGTTTCCTCATCTGTAAAATGAACTAGAAAAGGAAATGACAAACTATTTCAGTAAGGAAATGGCAAACTACTCCAGTATTTATACCAAGAAAATCCCAAAAAGGTAACAAAAAAGTTGTACATGATTGAAAACAAATGAACAACAAAATAAAGAAATAGTTTATTATTAAAGAAGTGTGTTACTAGAAGAAAAGATAGGCAAGTCATTTACTGAGAGTAAGGATTAACTAATAGATAGTCCATATACTCCCTTGGTATTCAATCAAGAGAGAGAAAGGAAAATCCTTAGTACATTGGATAGCCCTTAAGGATGACTTAAACTATCTTGTATTTATTTTGTGTACATCACGTATATGTTTACATATGTACATGTGGTTTTCTCCCCCCAACTCCTATCCCATCATTAGAATATAAATTCTTTGAGGACAAAAACTGTTTCCCTTTTCCTTCAGTAATAATCATAATGATAGTTAACACTTATATGGTACTTTAAGATCTTCAAAGCACTTTGCATGTGTTATCTCATTTCATCCTTATAATAACCCTGTGAAATAGGCTCCATTTTCCACATTGAGGAAATTAAAGCTGAGAGGTTAAGTCACTCACCCAGGGTCACTCAGCTTATATGTGTCTGATTCAAAGATCTACCTGATTCAAAGTCCATCACACTATCCACTATGCCACTTAGCTATCTAATAATTTGCACAGTGACTGGTACATAGCTGGAGTTCATTAAATGCCTATTGGTTGATTTATTGATTTTTCACTCATTGATACAAATGGATCCGGGATCTCATTGTTTTGGGAGTACTCTGCAAAATGTAGGCCATAATCAATTCATACCTATCCATCTTAATATAGTAAAGATTCACAAAGATTTTAAAAGTAAACATGTATTTATTTTTAAAATATTATGTGTAAATAATGTATACCTACAGTCATTTCATCCATGTTTATTATTGTTTTAGATTTAGTATGAAGTGTTAGGACCATTTTAATTGAAAATTTGGAAAAAAAAACATAGCAATAGTATAGAGAAAATATTTACCCATTGGGTTCTTTTCACTCTAGTTTACAAGTTTCTTGGAATGGGCTCAGCAAGGGACCCTCCCTTCCATCATTCATGTTTTCCCAGAGGAAGCAATGTGGTATCATGGACAGAGCACTAAGCCTACATTCAAGAAACAAAGATTTGAAATCCCACTCCATCATTTACTAGTTGTAGGACCTAGTCTTTTGACTTACGTAAATTTTATTCCACTTTTTAAATTGTAGTAAGTAGCTAGATAGCTACTTAGCTCAGGGAGGAAAGAATTAGGTAAATACTTGTAAAGATCTTTTTACATTTTTCCATAGTACTTTTTTTTAGTCTTTTGAGTCTCAAAATAACTCTAACAATGATAAAATTTATATAGTGCCTTAAAATTTGCAAACTGTGTTCAAGATCACAGGATTTTTAAATATGTGAGACTGGATTTGAATTCTCAGCTCTCCTAGCTGCAGATCTAGCTCTCTATCTACTATGTTATTTAGCTCCTCTTTATGTCCCTGCATTATAGGTACCATTACCTTCATTTTACACATGAGGAAACTAATATTCAATGAGGTTGGGTGACAAATGGTGTCAGAGATAGGATTCCAACTAAAGTCTCTCTTGGTTCTTGGCCTTTTAATTTTTTTAATTGTACAACATGGCCCTGGGCTAGGTTCCTAACAGGTTTTGAAATTAGATCTTCTAATAACCTAATCTTTCCTGACACAATAAAAGTTGGCATTTATATTGTGCTTTAAAATTCACAAAACACTTTATTGATGCCTTGTTGTTCAAGTCTTACAACAGTCCTGAGGTGATATTATAACCTCTATCTTACAGATGGAGAAACTGAGGGTCAGAGAGAACAAATAACTTAAGTTCATAGGATATAGAGTAAGAAAGGATTCTAACAGTAATCTAATCCAAGTTTCAGATAAGAAACTAAAGATTATGGTTTACACAGATAATGTGACAGAATTTGAATCCAAGTCCTCTACCTCCAAATTCAACAACCTTTGCAAGTACAACACATGCGCACGTGCACACACACACACACACACATCTATTAAGTTCCAGAGACCTGATTTAAACTCAGATCTTCACGAATGCAAGTGCACTACTTTCTCTATCATGCTTTTCCAAGCTGTAGTTATGTTGGAACTAAGGAATGTCTAGAGAATAAAGTCATTTCCAAAAGGGAAAGATTCAGCTTTCTTCTATGAGACAGCAAAACAACTAGGCATATGGTGAAAGTCTGTCAATTTTAATATTAAACACAGTGTAGGCTGGAAAAACAAGATGACTGGGGAGTTCTACTTTATTTGGGGGAAGTCTTTTGTTTTTGTATTTTACCAGAGTGTGCCATTTTATTTACTGGTCACCACAAATAGAAATACTCAATTTAAATTAAGTGATTAATTATAGAGGAGTTTTTATATATTTTGGTTTTTTACTCAATTGAGTCATACTAGTTATTAATCTTTATAAACTAAAAATATTTATAGGACAATAGAATATTAGAGCTTTGAAAAACCTTACAAATTATTTATTCCAATCCCTTCATTTTCTTTATTTTTTCTTTCTTATCTCTTTTTTTCTCTCCCTCCTTTCCACCCTCCCTTCATTCCTTCTTTACTTCCTCCAGTCTTTATCCCACTTTCCTCCTCCCCCTTCTCTCTCTTCTTCCTCTGTCATTCTCTCTCTCCTCTCCCTTTCTCCTTCTCTCTTCCTCTCCCCAGTTCCTCCCCACTTCTTCTCTTCTTCTCATCTGTCATAGAAGTGTGTTGCTCCTTAGGCAGCTTGGTGGTTCCCTTCTCCTTAGGACTTATCACATTGGTACCAAAAACTTAGTGTGGACACAAAATTTGCTTTGGATCCACTTTAGCTTAGAACTCCCAAACTCAAGCAACTTTTCAGCCTCAGCTTCCCCACCAGCCAGGACTACAGGTGTGTGCTACCTTCTTAGTCCCTACATTTCAAAAAAAGATAATTAAGACCTAGAGAAAGATAATAAGGTCATAGGGTGGCAGATTTAGAACTAGAAGATGCCTTAGAAATCATTTAGTCCAAGGTCTTCATTTTATGATTGAGGAAACTGAGCCCCAGAAAGATTAATTGCAGAGCTGGCATTTGAACCCACCTGCCCTGACAACAAAACCAACACTCTTTCCAGGGGAAGTGATGTACCCTGCTCTTAAGAAGCTTATCCATGTCTTTTGACTAAAAAGCTAGAGTTCTTTCTATTATACTATTCATTAGGTTACCCACATTCATTAAATTAGAAGTTTATTGTTACAGAACTGAATTAAACCAGATTGTGTGAATAGATCTCAATCAGACCATACAACAACTTTTTAATTTTTTTAAAAAATTAGCTTTTGATTTCTTTTGGTTTTTTTTCAATATATATATTTCCCCCATATTCTTCCCCCCTCCCTCTCAGAAAGCCATCCCATATAAAAAATAGATTTTTTTTAAAGACAAAGAGGAAAGGGGCAGCTAGGTGACACAGTGGATAGAGCACCAACCCTGGAGTCAGGAGGACCTGAGTGCAAATGTGACCTCAGACACTTAACACTTCCTAGCTGTGTGTGACCCTGGGCAACTCACTTAACCCCAATTGCCTCAGAGAAAAAAAGACAGATAAAAAATAGGCATAACTAATTAACACACTGAAGAACAAAGATGATTAAAGAAGTCTAAAAATAGGTGGCAATATACTCTTGTATATATGTTACTTCATTTCCCACTTCAGTTTGGGAATTCTAAGCTGAAGTGGAAGTTCAAAGCCAATTGCCCATCCATACTAAATTTGGTACCAATGTGATAAGCCCTGAAAAGAAGGGAACTAACAGCCTGCCTAAAGTGCAGCAAACTTCTGTGACAGATGGAAGAAGAGAGGAAGGGAGAGGGACTGGAGAGAGGGAAAAAGGGAGAAGAGAGAGATGATGAGAGAGAGAGAGAGAGAGAGAGAGAGAGAGAGAGAGAGCGCAAGAGAGAACGAACCAAGAAGGAAAGAAGGGAGATTGAAAGAAAGGAAGAGAAGAGAAAGGAAAGAGAAAGAAAAAAGTGAAGAAAATGAAGGGATTGGAATAATACATAATAAACCATTACATTTATGTACCACAATTTGTTTAACCATTCCCCAATCAATAGACATCTATTTTGTTTCCAATTAGTTACTACCACAAAAAATTCTGCTACAGATAGTTTGATGTGTAGAGGGATTTTCTTCTTACGAATGCCTCTTTATTGTAAAGTCTAGTAACAGAATTGTAAGATCAAAAAGCATTGATGTTTTAATTGCTTTATTTGTATAAATCAAATTGAATGTCAAAATGTTATACTACTAATTGACTTACAACTTCACCAACAGTTCCCTATTGTACCTATCTTCCCCACAACCTCTCCAACATTATTGCCATTTTTTTTGTTATTTTTTTCTAGTTTTCAGGGTTATGAGGTGAAATGTCAGGATTGCTTTGATATGCATTTATCTTGTTATTACTGATTTGAAGTGTTCTTTCATATGGTTGTTAATAGTTTGCAATTCTTTTTTTTGAAAACTATTTGTTCATATCTTTTGACTACTTATTTATTGGAGCATGGCTTTTCATTTTATATATCTTGTTAACTATTTATACACTTTGTATACCAAACCCTATGAGAGTAGTTTGATACAAAGATTCACTTTCCCCCATTTGATTTCTTCCCTTCTTATCTTGAGTGAATTAATTCCATTTCTGTAGAAGCTTTTCAATTTCATGGGACCAAAGTTATCTGTTTTATTTATTTATTTATTTATTTTACAATTATCTGCATCCTTTGGATAAGAATTCACCTCCTATCCATTGCTGTGAGAGGTACATTTTCAATTTCTCTTCTACTTTTTTTTTCATAGACTGGTCATAAATGGTCACATATCCATTTAGAATGCATTGAGGAATATTATATAAGATGTTGGTCTCAAGCTAATTTCTGCTAGCTTGATTTTCAGTTTTCCTAGTAATTTTTATCAAGGAATTCTTTCCTAAATGATTTGTATCTTATGATTTATCAAACTTATAACATCTGTTTAATAGATTTAATTCTCTATTTTTTAAAAGCAATACCAGATGATTACAATGGTTGCTATTTTTTAACATAGTTCCATCTCTGAAAGTGCTTTTTTTCTTATATCCTTATCTCTTTTCATTAATATTTCCTTATTTCAATGATATTCCAAATCTTTCATTTTTCCAAATGAACTTTATTATTATTTTATTGAGTTCTAGAAAGTATCTCTTTGATAATGTGATTAGTGTAGCATTAATACTATAAATTAACTTTGACAGCATTGACATTTTTATTATATTGGCATGAGCTGGTAATAAGCACTAAATTTTCCTCCAGCTACTTAAGTATTTCTTTAAGGAACACACTGTAATTAAATCTATATGACTCCTGGGTGCTTTAGTAGATTGATTTCCAGATATTTTGTGCATTTTATAATAATTTGGAAACCCAGAATAATATCTCAATCAAGCACTTAGACAAATGATCAATACACAAATGTAGAAAACAACTTCCAATTTTCCAAATGTACTGAGACCCAAACCATTTAGAAGATACAAAGTTGGGATTATGGAAATGGGTGTGACTTTCCTGAAAAATATAAATCTCTATCCATCCCCCCCCAAAAAAACTCTCAAGAAAAATAAAGTTTAAAAAAGAATATGCTTTAATTTGTTAAATAAGGTCTCATACTAGATAGAGGATTTTTTTTTTTTGGTCATGAACTCATTTGCACAATATTTTGAAATAATTGAAGAAAATGCCAAATGTGGTTAGTGAAAAATAAAGATATAGTTTTTTCCTCTCCAAATTCACAGATATCCTAAATATATTCCACATTGAGAACCTCTAGACTAAATGATCTCTAAGGTCTCAGCCAGCTGTACACCTTCTACACTTTGTTGAAAGGATGTTATGGCATTGAAAGGGACAGGGCCCTAAAGTTATTAAGGTCTCTTTTACAGGAAGAAAAGAGTATTTTATTTGATCCTTACAACATCCTGCCAGGTAGGTTTTGTTATTACCCCCATTTTACAATTGAGGAAATTAAAACAAACATGACTAGTCGATGATCACACATCTAGTAAGTATCTGGAGCTGGATTTGAACTCAAGAATTCGAACCCCAGATTTAGCTCTTACCACCCAGCGGCCTCTGAAATGATACTGGATTTGGAAGCAAAAGACTTGGGTTTGACTATTTCTGGGGGAAAATCACTTAATCTCTCTGGGTCTCAGTTTCCTCATTTGGAAGATGACTAGATGATTTCAACTGTTCCTTGAAGTTCCAAATCTACAGATGAGCATCATGGCTTATTCCCAGGTCTTTCCTCTGTCCTGACTTCTTCCATCCAGAGTCAAGGCTAGAATATTGGTTGCCAAATGGAAACTCTTGGCTTGCTATTTGTCACCAACTCAAAAGCAATTACAAACACAACACAGTTTGTTGTGCACTTACAGTAATGTGGTGACAAGCCAGCTGCTGCCCACAGTCTGTTTCGGGATTTCAGCAAAACTCAGCAGCAAACAAGGATTAAGGAAATGTGTCTCAAACAGAGAACTACTGTAAGTCATCGAGTCTGCTTTCTGGGAAACCAAATTCCAGTGGTTGATTTAAACGGTCTAATTTTGGCATTAATCTTGCACTAAGAAGCGATTTTTGTCTACTCCCCACAGTAACTTTCTACAGAGAACCTGTTTGCAATGCAGAGCAAGTGAATTTATAATTACCTGTAAACAGGTTAGCAAGAACTATTATCTTTTCAGGGGAGCTGGGGGGGGAGCAAGAGATTGATCTGTCTGCAGGGCATCCTTTCATCTCTGAGGTGGAAAACAATCTCTGAAGGGTTTAGAATCATTCCGACCTCAAGCTAAAGAAAACCACAGACTGTGTGGTTACAGGAATCTGGTTCTCCACTAGAAACAAACAAAACCTAGAATATCATGAGAGGGCTTAGCTTTGGGTAAAGAGCTACCTTTGAAATTCAGGTCCATTGTATACCATGCTGGCCACAAACACACCTAAATGTGGTCCCATTTCCCTTTCCTCCCACACAGGGCATCCCTTTTTAGGGGTGGGGGAAGAGCTAAAGAGACTGGGGATTGGCAAAAAGAATCCAAAGAGAAGGAATTGGAGGAGACGGGAACATCCCTTTCCAAAAAAGTAGGTTTGATTTGGAGTCTGACAGTTGGCATGTTTAAAATTCGTAAACCCCTTAATTTGTTTCCATAATTTAAAATCCCAAGTACCATTTTATTTAACTGTACTGTGCTATTTAAGAAAATTCAATATCAGAAAATCTAGAGTTTTGCAAATGATTCCTCTGGAGTCTTATTAGTCACTTTTCAGAATTGCAGAATATGAGAGTGAGAAGGGAACCTCGGTGGTCAAGTGGCCTAAACCATACCCAAAAGAAATCCCCACAATCATTCACTCCAAAGAGGTCATCTAGCCTTACAAAATGATGCATAATAGGATCCTTTTAAGATCTTATTTCTGTATCCCCACTCCCCACTCTCACTTCCACCCCCACTCTCACCCAATTTAAAATAGAATTAAATTCACCCACAGATTTTCAGAAATAATTCTTTTTTTTTTTTAAGGAGTACTTTCTTTTTATTTGAATTTTTTTCTTTCCAGGGAAAACATGTATTTTACAGTATTTGTAAACAATATGTTTACACTAACTTTTGAATCTAGTACATTTTGGAATGTTGGAAAACTCATTAAACCCAATGTGATATGCATTGGGACATTTTATGGTTAAAAATACTGATTGCAGTAGCTTTTGAAAGATAATTTTATTAAATCAAGTCATTGAACTTGGCCATTTTATTACTACAGCAAAACTTGGCCATTTTATTATTATAATATCTTTCATTTAAAAAATAATTCTGTTATGCAGAAGATTGATAAAGTTCATCAGGCTTATCCTTTTACATTGAGGGAGTCAGTTCTCAGTTCAAATCCTACCTTAGATATTTACTAGCTGTGTGACCAAAACAAATCATAAAACCTCTCAAGGACACAATTTCCTCATCTGTAAATTGAAGAGAATAATAATACCCATCTCCCAAGGTTATTGTGCGCATCTAATGAGTTATTATATGTAAAAGGCTTTGCACATTTTAAAGCAAATAAAAGCCAGTGATTATTATTAGCTACAGTCCTGGGCTTCTTAAACTTTTTTCACTTGTGATCCCTGAAAAAATTTTATGGGTATACAAGAATCTAAAGTAGGTATACAAATCAAACATTTACTAATAATAAATCATAATTTCATGACCCCCATATTCAGTTACAAGTTTAAGAAGCTGGGAGCTACACAGATCTTGAAGTTTATAAAAGCAGTTACAGGTCCATATCAAATAAGATAATGTATATACAATGTTTTACCTATCATGAAATAATGCATAAATGCTAGCCATATGTAAGTATATGTATATATGTGTGTGTATACACATATATACATCCATATATAGAAAATCATTATTATTGTTGCTATACCTTCTCAATGATTTCCTTCGGTCCCTGGCTGCAAAATTGGGGAGAGAATTCAGCTGCCTATATTGTGTTAAAAATCAATGCCACATTTATTTAATGAACATTCAACATTTAGAGCATTTATATTTATTATGGTGTATCTTAATACTTCCATAGGTTCTCAGACTGAGACCTTTTAATTTTTCCTGTTTAGAGGCAATTCCTTAGAGTTTTGGAAAATTCCATATTTTGCAAAGTAAGATAATCTTGAAGGTCCCTTTTAGCTCTAATATTCCAGGAATTTATGTTCTTTAAAATGTTATATTATGTTATGTTATGCTACACCTGGATGGATGCAACAGACCCCAGGGACAAGAAAAATTAAAAATTATTTTGTTTTTATCCAAACCCAAGATTTCATCCTTGTGAGGAATTCTTAGTAAGGGGACTACCTTTACTAGTACAGACTAGCAACTCTTCTGTAATTTATACAAAGTATTTTTACACTTTACAGCTTAAAACTTCATTAAGACTTTTGGAACATCCTGTACAGAATGGAGTTTTTGAGTTGTCCAGGAGTGCTGAGAGATTAAGAGATGGTTGTAAAGGCAGTACATATCAAAGTCAGTACTTGAACTCAGGTCTTGCAGACTCCAAGATAAGGTTTCTACTTTTCATATTCCATACTACTTTACAGCTACAAATATATAAGAGAAAAAGAGGTATTGAAAAGCCCAGGAAAAATGCTGTTTCCCAAGGCTGCTTGTTAAAAGGAGGTTTAGACAGTATAGTATTGCCCAATGCAAAATTTTACTGTATTGTTCCCTTATAGAAAAGCTTTAAAGTTTTCAACAAAGAAACTATTAGTTCCTGGTGGCACTATTAGCTGCTAGTATTCCTTCAATTTAAAAAATATATATATTTTGAATTCACTGGGAAAGAAAATGCTTGGGGCTCCTAATCTCTGTTGAGCAGAATTTGGCTAAATTGGTATAGAAACAGAACACAGAAGTCACAGAAACATGCAACACAACCATTTGTTGTGAAATCAGTTGCTTCAGATATGTTAGGAATGGATATTAAATTGATTTATTATTTATGCAACACAAAGGATGTTGCATATGAAAAAAGAGATGAGTCTACATTTTTCTGCTGAAAGGCAGAACTTCAGACCTGGTGACAGCCTGACTCAGTTCTTCTGGGAGGAGAGAGAACTTGGCATCTTGGCATCTTACAGATGTGGGTTTGGTTTCTCCCTCAGGCACTTAGATGTGTGACCATGAGGCCTTTCTCAGTCTCAACTTTCTCATCTCTAAAATGGGAATAACAATAGCACTTTGCTATGGGTGAGGAAGCTTGTGAGGATCTGTTGAGATAATGAAAGAAAGTACTTTGTCAGCCTTAACATGACCAAAAAGTGTGAGCTTTTGCTATGACTTTTGTGATTTTGGACAAGTACCTTCCTCCTCATTCATCCTCAAGTTCTCTAATTTCCTCTGATTTTTCATCTCCTCATCCTCCTCAATGAGGGGGCTATGGTATGATTCCTAAATCCCCATCCAATTATAAATATCCTGTGCATTCATACTCCCAAGGTCAAGTACCAGATTAGATGCCTGACTCAGTCAATCCATGCTTTGGGTCAATTGGAGGCAACTCTCTTTCAGCAAGAATTAGAATTTTCAAAGAGGCTAACTCCTTTAAAATTAGCAACTAGAGAATAGAGAAGATTTAAAACCTAGTGAAAACACCTCCTAAAAGGTGCATCCAACCTAGTACTACCTTTGGAAAGCTCTCCCTATTTTGGTCCTTCACCCTGGAGACAGTGTTCTTATTAAATTGTCTGTAATCCCCCAGAAGGATTACTCATTTTGACCAGGGGGAGGGACCACTCCCAAAATACCTGCTGGCTGAGATGGGCTCTTTTGAGTCATTTGGGGTTTCTATCTCCTTGCATAAACTTTGAGCTATTTCTTTTGTTGAAAAGATTATTATTAGGAAACACGTTTGCAAGTAGTCTGTACATGTCATCATATTTCACTGGAGAGACAGAGACAGTGAGGGTTTTGAAATGTGAGTCTTAGACAGATTTCATGTTGTTGATCATTTCAAGCAGTCTTTTAAATGATCTCCCTGGCTGTTCCATTAAGGAACCTAGCAAGGGGGACAAAAGTTGGCTTCTGGCTGGAATCTTCAAAGAGTTCAGGGGTTCAATCTGTTAACTTTCAGGCCATTAAAAAAAATCTGGGGTTGATTTGCTGAGTCTCTAAGAAATTATTTAAAAACCCTTCTTTTAAGCAAAAGAGTTACTCAAATTTCAAGTTTTGGCCAAAGCTGTTTTTCCCAGTTTTTGTGTTGTTTTTTTTCCCATTGTGCTGAAAACTAGCTTTCACCAGGAATGGGATGAGCAGTAGGGCAGGAGGCAAAATCAGTACTTGGGCCCTCATCTCCCTGACCACCATGTTTGTCAGGCATAATGAGGCAGCTATGTTTGAGCCAGTCCAAAACAACAGGCAGCCTGGACTCCTGAATTTGAGAGCGAAGTTCCACTGTCTCTCTTCAAATGAAATTTAGCATCTGTTTGCGGAGATGGAGATGAAGGACCCAAACCGCATCCCAACGATGGGGCTGCAGATGTCCATTTCACATTCTGGTGCACCCTCTGCTGGCTGCCTAACTAATGCATCCTTCCCCAAAGTGTCTTGCTATTAGAACCCTATTTCTCCCAAAGGGAAACAAAAGCAACATTTTGCTTTTGGAGTTCTTCATGAATTTAAAGAATGAGCAAGGAAGGGACCAAAACAAACAGACCTCTAATGAAGAGATGGATATTTAAGATAATATTGTGAAGCACTTATGGCACAGCTAGCAGAGAGCTACAAGTTCTCTCTCACCAAGCTCCTTATTAAAAATTGAGATAATTTTTAATGTGCTTCCAGTTTGTTGTAAAAACCACCTGAACATTGTCAGGAACTTTCTGGAGTTGGCATTCTACTGGCCCAGTCTTTAAGAACCTCTAATTACTTCCATTGGATTTTCATAACAAGCCTGTAAAATGGGTATTATTTTTTAATAGTTTTAAAATTTTTAAGTTAATAAAATAATTTTTAAAAATTATCTTTTAATAGATGAAAAAACTGATTCTCAGGGATATTTCATGGCTTGCTCAGACTCTGCAGCTAGTAAGTTTCTGAAGTCAAATTTGAACTTGGGTATTAACTGAAGTATACTTCTCAGTACCATCTGGTGCTTCTCATATATGGTTAATTTATATTATAAATTACATAGGCCTTTGTACACTAGTCTGATTTTGATATCCAACATTATTTATATATGTGGGAAACAGCTCATGAGTTTCCACTGAAGGCCTGTAGTGGTTGCATGCCTACAGAGGAAGTCAGGGGATATCCTCAGGGAGTGCTGAGGACCTTGCACTGCTCTGTGTCCTTCTCATCCCACTTCATCCCATTCTATCTTCTTGTCTCAGATTAAAGACACCATCTCGCTATCATAGGTATATCTTATCTCTCTGAAGCAACAGAGCATTTTCTTCCCTCAAGAGAAAGTATCATTTGAATCTTTGTACCCAAAATGTGGCACATGGAAAAAAGCTTAATAAATGCTAATATAACAGGTAATAAGTCATGGGGTTTTCTGACCTATATGAGCCAAAGTCTATTTCTTGCTTATAGTAATTACCTATCATTTATTTTCCTGGTCTCTACTTTATCAACCTTGATTGAGAAACAACTTTCAGAACATTATTTCAATATAACCATTTCTACCAGGATGAAATATAGCACTTTTCACCAATTTTCCTTAAGAACTTATTGGTATAAAGTCTCTATGGCCAAGTCTTTTGCTTTAATATAATTAAATGCTTTACTTGGTAGTGGGGAGGAGAGGGGAGATGAAGTGATATTATCACTGTTGAAGTTTGCTGTTGGAATTAAAAATCATCTTTTCAGCAAACATCTACTAGGTATCAGTTGTTTTTAGCTAGTGCTCTGGCAAGGCTAGATAGTGAAATAGGTACAAACATACCCCAGTTTCTGCTGTTACATAGCTTAGAGTCTGGTAGGGTTGTAGGGCACACATACAAATACAATACCATCATCATAGTTGGGTAGAAAGTGTGGGCTAGGTACGCCCAAGCCTGCTGGTGCACCTGGCCTGTGCATGCCAGTAAGTAGAATACAAAAATAGTATGTGATAAGTATATAAGACAAGTGCAAACCAGATGCTATATAAGATCTAGGAGGTGGAGACTGAGGTTGGGGATATTGCCAACTTGGGAGATTTATGGTAGAGATGGTATCTGATTAGAGAACTAGATGTTGTATAGATTTCAACAGGAGCTGTCCAAAAGTGAAATGTGCTACTTTGGGGTATCAGGGATCTGGCTCCTGGAGGTCTTCACACAGAGCCTGTATGGCTACCTGTTAGGGATGTTATGGATGGGATCCTTGCTTGGTAATGAGTGGAGTCACGTGACCTCAAGGATTTCTTCTTTCTGAGACTATGGTTCTGTTAAACTTGAATACATCCCTTTCCCTCCATCCTTCCCTCACATCTTCCTAACATTTTCTCAGGTGCCTGTGAACCTTTAATCATTCTCATCCTCACTCAGAGAATCAAGGGAGGGAGAGCAGGTTAAGC
Organism: Myrmecobius fasciatus; assembly: GCA_023553655.1. Taxonomy (NCBI): domain Eukaryota; kingdom Metazoa; phylum Chordata; class Mammalia; order Dasyuromorphia; family Myrmecobiidae; genus Myrmecobius; species Myrmecobius fasciatus. The sequence goes on from JAJPUD010000246.1 coordinate 473,581, forward strand.
AGAATAAATACAGCAGGGGTTTGCAACCCCCTCAATATGATTGGTTCCCACTTGTCTGAGCTTTCTCTATTCCCAAGGTTTTCTTTTCTTCTAAGTTTTTATTAAGCAATCTCTCTCATCAGAAGTGCAGAGTAAGGTACAGCCTTGTCTAAAGCATGGGAAAATATGGTTATTTGACTCCCAGAGTTGATACCATAGCATGAAACAATAATAGTAGCATGGTTATAATGGAAAGAAGACAGGATTTGGTGTCCAAGGCTCTGGGTTTGAATCTCACCTCCACTGTTCACTAGCTAGGTGGGTGACATTGTATCAGACTTTTCTAGGCTTGACCTTCCTCATTGATAAAATAAGGAGCTATTTAGTATTAGATGATGTGTAAGACCTATTCCCGCTCTACAGCCTATCTAAGCTCCTTGAGAGGAAGGATTGTTCCCTCTTTTAATTTGGAACCCCCTCACGTTGGCATGTTGTGGTTGTTCAGCCATTCATTCATGTCCAATTCCATGTAAGGGTAGGGACTTTAACCATGGGGTTTCCTTAGCAAAGATGCTGGAGTGGTACTCCAGTTTGTCCCCATTTTACAGATGAGGAACTGAAGCAAATAAGAGTTAAATAACTTGTCCAGTCACACAGCTAGTTAGTATCTGAGGCCAGATTTGAACGCCTTATCTTCCTGACTCCACTCTCCATATTCTTGGCAATGCACCTAGCTATCCAGTTGGCATATAATAGTACTTAATCAATACTTCTTGTTTCATTCATTGATTATGTGAGAAAGCAATCCAAGGTTTCGGGTTGTCAGTATAAAATGTGGCAGATAAATGTGGGATTCCTTTGGTTTTGGTTTGTATTTACTAGAACAATTAAAACTAGAGAACCGGTTCCTAATTTAGTTGTTCTTGATGATGATAGGAATGCTGGTGGTGGTGAAGATGAAGATGCTGTAAGTCCCTTTCAACTGCTTCTGCTCCTCCAAGTGGCTTTCACAGGCAGAACAGAAAGAAATAACTTAACAAGTCCTCTAGACCCATTGCTCCAACTGCTGAGAAGACTAACAGGAAAGGGAAACAGAGTACAATTTCCCTTCTTCTGCAGATAGGATCCTGACCAGCTTTGCTCTCTCAAGCCTTTTTCGCATGAAGGAGGCACCTTGAACAACTGGTTGTTCCTTCACAGTTGACTCCTACTAGCTTGATTTCTGTGGCAATGCTTGTTTTGATCTTATTGTTTCTTTTCCTTTTTAAGTTTTCATTTTTAAATCTTGCCTGCTATTAGGAAGAAGCACAGTCTAAGTGCAGCTTGGCTGGGAACATGAGAAGTCTGGTTATCTGACTCTCAAAGCTGATGCCATAAACAGATCCTTGTAAACAGGAACTAAACCCCACATAGAAAGCCTGTGGTTTCCCCAACCTCTCTTTGTTATGTCTAAGCCTTTTACATCCTGTTAATTATAGAAAAGACTTGGAAAGAATCTTCAGAAATTTCCATCCACCCAAAACAGAGGGAGAGAGAAATAGGGAAGGGGAAGGAAAAAGGGGAGGAAGGAGACAGAGAAAGGTAAAGAGGGAGCAAGACAAAGAAGGGAGAGGAAAGGGAAAGATAAGGTGGGGGGAGGAGAAAGACAGACAGACAGACAGACAGACAGTGACAGAGACAGAAACAGAGATAGAAACAGAGACTAGAAGCAAATACACATACATTGAGAGAGAAAGGGAGAGAGGGAGAAAGGGAGAGGAAGAGGAAGAGAGAGGCAGAGGGAGAGGAAGAGACAGAGAGAGAGAGAGAGAGAGAGAGAGAGAGAGAGAGAGAGAGAGAGAAAGAGAGAGAGAGAGAGAATGAGAATGGCTTACAGGGGCTTGTTTGGTTTACCTCAGACAATTACTTAAATAAGAACTGAGTTTTCTAGGAATTTGGAATGATTCATTCCTCAAAATTTAGGAGCAAACATGAATATTTCCTAATATTCTATTAGTGAAAAATAGGCTCTATTTCAAAGGCCCTATTGTCTTTCAAAGCCTGGAAAATACAAGTCAATTATTCATTTCCATATGGTTTTTTTGAGAATTAAGACTCCTCATTTTCTGGAGAAGGTCTCAAGAAAGAGAGTAAATGTTTCACCTATTCAAATTCATCCAAGGTTGGGGTAGATAGGTAAGAAGGGGTTTGAGGAAAGTGTATGGGTATAAAGCTCCTCAGTTCACAATGAGATGAACAGCTAGCACAGAGGGGAGAAGAACCTTTATTAGGCAGAAGACCGAAAGCCGGACAAGGAGCATTGCCTATCAGGCCACAGACTATCTTAGACAGGGGAAATTATATAGGCCATATTTAAAAGAGGAATGAGGGGTTGGAGAGATTGAGCTGCAATCTAAATTTAGATTTAAAGTTGTAAAATAGGTTGGAGGTGATCTAGTCTAACTCCTTCATTTATACATTAGGAAACTGAGGTGAGAGGGGTTAAATTTGCCTAAAATATTAATATTGAGGTATTCTGACATGGAATCCAACAATCTTTCCATTGCATTAAAATAATCTTTCCCGTGATAAGTAGAGGAACCAGATACAAAATAAATGTTGCATCCATTCACATTTACCAATTTTATTTTTTAAATATGAAGATGCAAACACAATTGAATGGCTAAAATTTCATCTCATAAACTCAAACTTAAATTCTGGGCCTGAACTATGATTCTATAATCATAGAATTTGGGGTCTAAAGCGGGAAGGAACCTCAGAGGTCAACATGTTATAGATGAAGGAGGTTCAATGACTTGTCCAATGTTATACACATGGTTATACACAAAGTTGTAAATCAAAGTCGTTTAACTTTAGAGGTAATTGTCCACTGTAGCAGTGTCTTGCTGTGTTGTAGGGGAATATGCATTTGCAGGGCAGCTAGATGGTGCAAATGAGGGGATTTGACTGGGCCTTTACAATCCCTTCCAACTCTAAATCTGTGATCCTATTAATTTAGATTCAAGTTCCAATTTTGGCTTATGTGGTCTCAGACAAGCCACTCTGTCTGCTGCACAATTGAAATAACAAACCTTGCATCACCTATCCTATAGGACTATTGTGGAAAAGTGATTATGTAAAAAGAGTCGATAGAACATGGGAGATAGAGAGCTAGTCTCAAAGCCACAAAGACCTATATTCAAGTCCTGCCCTTGAAACCAGTAAAATACAGAACTATCTCCTAATCCTCACATAAAAAACTGCAAGCTTCAATCAATTTTTCAAGGGGTTAGAAGACTGATTTACTCTAACAATGAATATGTGAATATGTGGGTGCATAGCAGAGCTCTCACACTGCATGCAAGCCACTTAAACAGCTGCACAATTTTGCAAACTGTCATGTAATGATATTATAACCATAGCTGTGGTGGAACAGAAAATAAACACAGTTTTTACCAAAAAATCTCAGGAAAATTAGAATTGGTTTATTCAGCTTTAAGCCTAGACTCATTGGGTTCCCTAGATATTTTCCTAATTTATGTTTACTTAGCTAAATATGTAAAAAGGCCAAATAGGATACAGGTTCCTGCTGTAGCCCAAAGAATTCTGATTTCTCACCAATGAGCTAACAAAATAGATTTCTCATTAAAGCAATCTCTGCAGAAAGAGGCATAGAAAATAAATTAACAAAATCCTTCATATTTAAAAGCAGTAATAGGTCTCTTGGTGGATCCTATATTAAGATAAGTCTACTATCTGATCACAAGTAGAACATAGACAGTGATAATCCAGCAGAGAAGATGGTACTAAAATAAACCAAGAACATTCTCAATTAGAAACCCTTATGTCTCAAGGCAAGCAGTTATGAAATGATTGGCAACAATAGGGAGCCAGGTATGTGGTGTTTAAAAAGTCCAAGAGAGACAATTTCTGGGTAATTTAATCATTTTATTTAGAAGGCCAGCATGTTTATTAATTTTAAAAATAGTCATTTGACTGTCTCTTATAGATCAGACTCTTCTTGTGGTATCTTTTTTTCAATAAAAATGATTTGAGATCAAAGACTCTTAATGGCAGTGGGCTCACAATTTATATGTCCTTAGAAGAGCAAATGTTCCTGAGGATGGCAATCAACTCTAATAATTAATGAGAAAATGAATATTACAATGAGTCTTGGGGTCTCACCCAAGTCTTTATCAAAAAGACATCAATTTCCATATCATTTGTCTGACAAAAGGGAGAACACCACTTTCCCATCTATCTAAGCAAACAAAATGAGCAGGAATACACCCATTAGCCCAAGCTTAGATTTTTTTTTTTTAAACTTTCTTATTAGATCTTGGTCTGCGTAAATCCTTAAGAGAGATTTCCCATACTGATTGATTTCTGGATAAGAAAGTAAAAAAGGGGAAAATCCTTTGTTCTAACTGAATACTTAGTTTTTAATACAAGATAGAAATAATCATTTCTTACAGGTAGAAACATAGAATAATGACCCTAATTTATCCTTTCTAAAAATTTAACTCCTTTTCTTGGCCTTCAATGGTTTCTGGTCCTAATCAACTTTTTCTTTTCATTTTTTTCCTAGTTAAATTTATTTATTTTAATACACATTGCCTTATGAATCATGCTGAGAGAGAAAAATCAAAGTAAAAGGGAAAAATCATGGGAGAAATAAAAAACAGAAAAAGAAGTGAACATAGCTTGTGTTGATTTACATTCAGTCTCTTTAGTTCTTTTTCTGGATGCAGATGGCATTTTCTGCCCAAAGTCTACTGGGGTTGCTTTGGACCTAAATCAATTTTTTTCAACCGTCTTTCTTGCCATTCCCTTCACACTATTGTTACTCCAACTAAATTGGACTCTAGTCATTTTCTAGTCTCAACGTGGATCATACCCCATATCTGAAACTAACTCCTCAGCATTTCTGTCCATTGAAATCTTTCTAGTCTTAGCTCAGTTCCTACTGCTTTCCAGAAGCCCTTTTTGATACTCTCTGGTCAAAGTTCTGACTTTTTTTAGGTTTTCCTAGAGCCCTTTAGATTTCTCCTTTGCTCCCAATTGCATACTCCTTTTTGTTATATTAATTTGGATATATGTTAATAACCCAATACTCTTCATCTCCATCTTCCCTAGACTGTTTTGAAGGGAGATAGCCAGGTATGGCATCAGATAGAATGTATTCTATAATGTATTCTATAATATAGAATGTACAAAGACTAATATTGGTTTTTTTTTGTAGTTGTTACCTGTAGATAGGTATACATAATAAAGGTAGATTATGTAGATTGGGAAAGTGGAGGGATCATAGAATCAAAGATTTTTATCTGGAAGAGACCATAGAGACCAGATTTGGTGAAAAAGTTATTGAGCAGGCTATACATACATCTAGATAAATGCACACATGTGCACATGTATATGCATATGTATACCATATATGCACACATGTATATATATATGTGTGTATACATGTGTGTGCAAGTATATGCACATACATATACTGGACCAACCAGTCAAAAAAGAGAGAGATTCATCCTGTTCCCCAATCTACTGCCACCCTGGTAGTCAAGCCAGCCAACCTGAAGTAGCAAGGCATCATGAGGGTCACAGGAGATGCCATGTGCCAGGCAAGAAAACCACTACCACAACTTCTCCTAAGAGCCTGATAAGGACAGACTAAGACCCTGAGCCTAAACGCCCCATGAATAGCAGCACCTCCCACATTCTAGCCACTAGCTCTTCTTTCCACTTAGCCCCCTCCCTCTTTTATCCAATCATTATTTGAAAATCAATTCTTGTGGAGATATGAATAGGTAACTTCCATATTGGTGGTACATCACTCTCTACCCTTACTGAAGACTTGGAAAAGAAGGTTCTCATCATCAAAGTCATCGGCACTATCAAATGGTTCAAAGACAGGAATGGGTCTGGTTTTATTAGTGGAAATAGCTTATAAGAAGATGGTTTTTAGTTTATTTCACTGCTGGGAGACCACAGGGAGTTTCCGTGTGATTTGAAGATGAAATTCCTTATATGAATATTGATTTCCATGATTAGAAAGTGAGTTTCTTAGGAGCAGGTACAGTCTTTCTTTTCAATTTGTTTCCCCAGTGTGTGGTACTGTAATTTGCATTTGTTTACTTATTTTTAGTTGTGTCCAACTCTTTGTGACCCAATTTGGGGTTTTCATGGCAAAGATACTGGAATGGGATGCCATTTCCTTCTGAGGCAAACATGATTAAGTGACTTGGCCAGGATCACACAGCTAGTAAGTCTTTGAGGTTGAGATTTGAACTCAGGAAGCTTATTCTTCCTGACAACAGACCCTGCACTCTATTCACTGTGCCACTTAGCTGTGTATTTAGTAAATATTAATAAATATTTGGTCTTTCATTCATTGATGTTTTTATTTCTCCTGGTAGACTGAAATGATAGACTCTTAAAGCCTATAGTGTCTCTAATCAAAAGTTTATCCTCCATGAGAGCTGATAAGATCCCAAAGTAGGATAGACAGAGAAGAGACCCTAAAATGAAACTTGGTGAAATATCTACAGTTAGAAGTCTTGATTGAGATGTAGACCCAGCAAAGGAGACAGTGGAGTGGACAGATAAGACAGGAGAACTAGGATAGAAAGGCCCCAAAAAGTCCTAGAGGGAAGAGTATCCAAAAAAGAAGACAGTGATCAACAGTTGCAATCAACAATCTGCAGAGAGACCAAGACAAATGAGAATTGAGAAAAGACCATTGGATCAACTAAGAGATCATTCATTTCTTTGGAAAGAGCCATTTAAATGGAATGATAAGGTTGGAAACTGAATTGTTAAGGGTTCAAAAGACCAGGGAGAAGAGATAAAGTGCAGGCACATATACGTTTTTGTTTGTATATAATTGTATGTTTTTTTCCCCATAAGAATGAGAATTCCTAAAGAGCAGGTATTATCTTCTGCTTGTCAGTACTTAGCACATCATCTGGCACATAGTAGGAGCTTAATACAAGTCTTACTGACTGACTGACCAAACTATCTCAAAGGGCTGTAGCCAGCAAAGTGAGTTACTTTGCTACGTTAATAGGAGCTCTTATTAATCACATGAATTGTTAGCCCATCTTCTGTGGCATTCTTCTAGGATCAAGAGTCTTATTAATGAAATTACATTCTTTCACCAAATCACAGGGTTGGTGGAGACAGCAGTGTCCATCTGACATAGGTAAACTGATGGCATCACTAAGGAAAAGTCCCAAGACCTCCAAAACAGCTCTTTGTTTATAAATGTTCTCATTTAAGCCAATCAATTTCAGCTCATCTTTAATCACAAGCAGAACTCCAAAGACCCAAAGTTCCAATACTCCCTTGATTATAATTACAGATAGTAAACGCAAGATTAATAGGAGAGATGTAGTAAAGAAGGGGGGTCTGGTTTCTGTGGCTCATACAGTTATCTGCCCATATTATTGTGCTTTCAGAAAGGATAAGAAATATGACTGGAGATGATTTCCAAATGGATGTTAAAGAATTAATTTTCTGTATTGCTTAAGTAAGTCACCTATACTTAATACTCAGAAGCAGTTTGACCAAAGCCAGGATCAATATCACAGAACATTTGAACGGAAAAGGACTTAGAGATCATCTGGACCAATATTCTCATTTGTTGATAAGGAAATTGAATCTTAAGGAAACTTGCTCAGGGTCTCCAAGCTAATACAGTTATTCCTTCCACACTGTAACTTTCCCTATCATGGTTTTGAAATGTCATGGATTGGGCATAAAAAATTAAATGAAATTTGAGGAAGTTTTGTGGATGCCTTAGGCAACACACAAAAAGCCAGCAGATGACACAGAAAAAGTTTAGAAATTCAGAAATATATAAAATATATGTATATGTAACATCAACATAATTTATTTTTTTAATACCATAATAATTCAGACATTTTCTCTGGTACAAATGGAGAGCTAAAAAAATTTTACATGGATTTTCCAGATTGTAGTCTTCTAAGACTATTTCTCTTTCAACCATTCTCACACTTTTTCATGAAGAAAAGACTTGAAATGAATTTAAAATAAAATAAATGATGAGTTATTCATCACTGAGGATTTTTCATAAGAGGATATATGATTACTTGTGGGGGATAGTGTAAAGATTTCTGCCATGTATTGGGTCACACAAAAGCTCAATTCTCCCACTTTTAAAAACTCTAGCAATAATCTAAAAAAAGAGCATCTGATTGAAAAATGATTAAAATATCTCAAGAGAAACTTCAAAAAGTCCCTTCAATCAGCTGAGGATAGAACGTATGCAACTTATCTCACCTGATATTGCTGCTCAAGAAAAATCTATACACACCGAAAAAATGAGGTAGAAATAGGCTACATGGGTACCTCACTTTCATTTGAACTGGACAAATGAGGATTGAATACATACACACACATGACATTTGGTGTAGACATATATTAAATTCAAGGGTGAATCAGGCAGGAACAGAGGGAAAGAAAAGAAGGACAGAAGGGGGATATTGAAGGAGATTAGTCATAAGCAAAAAAAAAATCTTTGAAGAATAAATTATGAAAGGAGTATAAAAGGAAAGAAAGAAAGTATAGGAATTTGTGATCTGGGATTAAGTCAAGAAAAAAGAGAAGTAAGAAAGTAAAAATAGGTTGCATAAAATACAGATCATTAGTGCTAAGTACACTCCTCTATCTCAACACTTTCTTCCTCATCACAAAGAGAGCAATAGAAGGGAAAGTATAAAAGAATAGGATAAAAGGATATACACAATTAACCAAAACTATGAATGTGAATGGGATGAACTCACCTATAAAAGAGAGGAAGATAGTAGAATGGATTTAAAAGAAAAACTTAACAAAAATGCTATTTATCACTTGAAACAGAAAGCTCAGAGTTAAAATAAGGGGATAGAGCAAATTCTGTTATGTTTCTGTAATGCTGACACCCTGGTTCTTCACCATCTGAAAGCCAGATATGCTATATGTCATTCCTCCCTCTCCCAGAGTTCTGAGATGTTTAGGCACTCTATTATTGGATCTGGCCCTCACTAACTCTTCAGTTGTTGGAAATAGTTGCCTGCATCTAGTTCTATTTAGCCCACTAACAATCATTTTAGTTTTTGCACATAAATATTTACTTTAAAAATTACAATCACATGGACTTGACTCTTCAACAATGAGGTAATTCAGGCCAGTTCCAATAGACTTGTGATGGAGAGAGCCATCTGCATCCAGAAAGAGGACTACAGGGACTGAATGTGAATCACAACATAGTATTTTCACCTTTTTTTTTTTTTGCTGTTGTTTGCTTGTTTTTTTTTTTCTTTCTCATTTTTTTTCCTTTTGATCTGATTTTTCTTGTGCAGCATGAAAATGTGGAAATATTTGGAAGAATTGCACATGTTTAACCTATATTGGATTACATGCTGTCTGAGGGAAATATGAGAGGAAAGGAGGAGAAAAATTTGGAACACAAAGTTTTGCAGGCATGAGGTTTGAAAACCATCTTTGCATGTTATTGAAAATAAAAAGCTATTAAATTTTTTTAAAGTACAATCTCAGGCATACAAATTTATTCTCCCAACATATGATACATGCAACCCTACTTTCTACTTCCCCACTCTCCATATTACATCATTCTCTTGGGTGAGTAAAGAGGTTTGGTCATAGTTTAGCTCAGTTCCTATGGAGCACAATCCAAAATCTCCCTAGGGATTGAGTTCCAAGTGCCTTGACACTTTAGGACTTCTGCTAGAATGGTTGATTCGATCTCCTACCTGTAATCCTGGCTCCAAAGTTTCCATGGCCCAAACTCCTAATTCCTCTGTTAGGATCACCTCTGGTACGTGAAACTCAAGAGAAAAAGCAGTATAAAACAGCTACAACAACAACAACAAAAACCAATTCCAGGTCCATTTCTCAAAGCTGTATGAGAGAGCGCAAGAAAAAGACAGAGACAGAGACAGAAAGAGAGAGAGACTGAGAAAGACATAGATAGATAGAGACAGAGAGAGTCAGACAGACAAACACACACACACACACACACACACACACACACAGAGAGAGAGAGAGAGAGAGAGAGAGAGAGAGAGAGAGAGAGAGAGACATGGGGGGGAGAGGCATAGATGGAAAGAAAAGAGAAGACAGAGACAGAGACACAGAGAGGCATAGACAGAAAGAGAAGAGAGAAAGAAAGAGATATAGAAAGAGAGAATAGAGGACAGAGGGAGAGAGAGAGAGAGACAGAGAGAGAGACAGAGAGACAGAGAGACAGAGAGACAGAGAGACAGAGATAGAGTGACAGACACACAGAGAGAGACAGAAAAAGAGAGACAGAGAGAGGTGGCGGAAAGGAGGGAGGGAGGGAGAAGGAGAGAAAGGGCAAAAGAATGTCCCTCTCCTTTCATCAGTTTAGTTCAGGGCATGCTTTCTATGAGTGTACTCAGATCTTCACCTCCTAGATGCAACCAATAAGAGAACAGTAGAAAAAGAGTAAATGGTTCAGTCGTAGCAGTTTTAAAGAGGCAGACAATCAGAGAAGGCTACTCCTACCCACATAGTAGAGGACAGAAAGGCTCCATGTTAGACAATCTGGATAGGCTCCAAAGGCTCCTCAGAGTGCCTAGAATTGGGTATGTCCAGACAAGTCTGTGGTATACTTCAGATAAACTCAAAAAAGCAAAGTAGCAATCATGATCTCAGACAAGGCAACAGTTAAAGTAGATTTGATTAAAAGATGTTTGTATGAAGACTTAAAAATACCATAGAAAGTGAATATCAGGTGCTTGGTAGTAAAGCATTTAAATATTTAACAAAAAAATATTTAACTTTTTTTGTTAAATATTTCTCCCCATAAAAATAAACTATATAATATTATTAAATTATAATAGTTGGAGATCTAAATGTACATTTTTCAGTCCATGATAATGCTAACCAACCAAACAAACAAACAAGAAACAAGTCAAGGAGCTGGATAGAATTTCAGAAAAGTTAGATATAATGCATTGATAGGTAATTATTGAATAGAAAGAGAAAAGAGTATAAATACTTCTTTTTTTGGGACATGAAGCTTTGGCAAAAATGGACCATATATTGGAGCATAAAACAAATGCAAAACATATGCAGAAAAGCAGAAATACTAAATCAACCACAATTCAATAAAAATTATACATAATAATGGGTCTTGGAAGAAAAGATTAAAAATTAGAGACAATCCTAAAGAATTTATGAGCCAAAGAACAAATAACTGAAAAATATAAAATTTTATTAAAAATAATGACAACAATGAGACAACAGCAAAATTTTGAGGATGAAGCCAAAGCAATTTTGTAGAGAAAAACATATTTCTAAACATTTTCATTAATAAAATAGAGAAAGAATAGATTTTTAAAATTAGATGTGATTTAAAAAAAAAAACTAGAACAACAAATTAACACCAAAATAGAAATTCTGAAAAATTTTTAAAAAAGAATTGAAAGCAAAAAATATTATTTGATAAAATCTAGAAGCTTAAAAATTAGCACATTAACTAGTATGTTTTTTGTTTCTGTGCTTTAAGAGAGAAGAAACAAAAAGAGAGGAATGAACTACCTTATTCTTCCTACATATTGGAGGTCTTCAAGCAAAGATTGGGTAACCACTTGAGGAACATGTTATTGATAAAATTTTTGCTCTTGAATGAATCTGAAGACCGCTGACATCACTTCCATTTCCTCAGATCTAAGATTTTGAGGCCCAGAGAGGTCCTGCATTCAAAATCGCACAGTAGTGTAGTAGACTAGAATCTAGTTATTCCAATTGCCAGTAGAGTATCCTTGCCTCTATCTTACAAATCAGTATTTGATGATTGATTGCCATATCAGTCTAGGAGAAGTTCAGACTCTCTGAAAGAAATTGCATCTTCTCATCAACTTTTTCCCCATCGTCACCAGGTTTACTCAGAAATTCTAGCAAATTTAGACTAGAATATGTAGTTTAAATAAAAATGTTGTGACCCTCCCTTGCACTTCAAAGTAAGTCCCAACTCCCTTCTCCTACAACTCTTAGGAAAAATATCAGATTACCCTCCCTGGCTAAGTAAACGAAGCCCAAGGACGTCAGATCTCACACAGCATATTACTCTGTTCTCTCCTGGCTATCCTTTGAAAACTAAGGCACAAACACGAATGCACCAGAGTAATAGAATGGTATTACTCCCTGCCAAAATCCTACTTATGCTGAAGGTATTAGAGACATCTACTGGCCTATTTCAGCTATGCATCTTTGTTTTTCTCCTCAATAATATTTTATTTTTCCAAATACATGTAAAGATAGTTTTCAACATTCATTTTTTTGTAAAACTTTGTGTTGCAAATTTTTCTTCCTCCCTCCCTCACATCCCCCCTACTCAAGACAGCAACTAATCTGATATAGGTTATGTATTACACTTTTAAACATATTTTCATATTTGTCATGTTATGCAAGAAAAATTAGATCAAAAAGAGAAAAAAACTATGAGAAAGAAAAATCTTTATACTTCTCTCTCTGGATGTGATTGGCATTTTCCATTCCCAGTCCACAGGAATTGCCTTGAATCGCTGCATTGTTGAGAAGAGCAAAGTTCATCACAGTTGCTCACCACATAATTTTGCTGTTACTGTGTACAATGTTCTCCTGGTTCTGCTCACTTCATTCAGTATAGGTCTTTCTAGTCATCTATACATCTTAATGAGATGCTGCTTGTCCAAGGTGCCAAAGAAACATTATATTTATATATATATAGAATAATCTCCAAAGAGAGAAATGATCAGAGCAGTACTAGGATGTTTACTTTTATATCTGTGCGTGCAGAAGGAAAATTATAAATAGCCTGACCAGGTAGAAGATTAATACAGTAATAGAAATGAAAAGTAAGGAGAGCCTGAAAGAAGATATGGGCTTGATAAGTGGAGAGGAGGTACTGTGGAAATAGAATATTACAAGATTTGTCAGCTGATGGCATGTGAAATGAATAAATGAATGAATATTAAACACTTACTATGTATCAGGCATTGTGCTAGGCAATAGAAATGCAAATACAAAAATAAAACAGAACCTGTCTTTAAGGAGCTTATATTGTAAAAGGTCAAAGTAACATATATATGGGAGTTATGATCAGGAAAAGGGCTATTTGGGAAATCACAGGAATGATAAATTGATCCAGAATCAATTGACATGCCCTTTCCAAAAATGATACTGTGTAATTGATTTACTAAACTCAGATGGGGAGAGTGAGAAAGAAAAGAGTGGGAGTGAGGGATATGATATGTCCAAAGTGGCAGGGAAAGATATAGCATGCTGGCTATGATGAGTGAGTAGGTAAATAATTGGATAGAATGTAAAATATGAAAAAGAAAGAAGATTATTTACAAAGTTTCAAGTTTGGATGCCCAGAAAGATAGATAGATAGATAGTGGTAGCATTAATAGAAAGTAAAGAAGCTATGGAGTTAGATTTAGGAGGAAAGATTATTATAGAATTATATGACATTTCAGTGACCACAGTATCAATAACTGTCCCTATTAATGATTATTGTTTAATAAAACTCAAGGTCCCTCAAATGTCTCATAAAACCATCCAAAACATGGAAGGGTCCATTTATTTATGTAACAAATGTAAGCTATCCCAAAATCTTGGTGAGATTTTAAGCTTTAATAACAATAATTTAAAATCTCACTAAGAGTTTTGGGACACCAACTTGTTCCTGTGCCTCTTAATCTGGTGTTCTCACCACATGACCTATGTAGTATTAGCTATTATAGAGGAAATAGATAAAAAACTGGTGAATTTTGGGGAAAATATCTTCTCCCTGAAAAAGTAACTCAAGAAATCAAAGAAGCAGAGCTACAGGGGTATGAAAATAGAGACCTTCTAGCTGGCAAGAATAGGATGAACTTCATTGATTTCTATCTTAAAGGATACTTCCATTATCCTAGAGATTTCCTGCCTCATCAGAAGATTCTGATAAAACTAACCCACAAGAAATCTATTATTCCACTAGAACAAACCTGATCTTTGCAACTCCTGAGACCTCAAGGCTAACATGCAAACCTAAGGTTAGTATATTCTTCCACAAAGCATCTGAATCCAATTCCCAAATAAAAAAAAGTAACTGAGCAGTTCCTTTTGACACTAACAATGTCACCCTAAGACTGTGTATCCTAAATCTATGGGTATCTTCCTTTCAGGTGCATTGTTATCCATCTAGCATCTGTCCATCAACTGATGTTAAAAACTTTTATCTTTCAGTCTTGTCTTCTGATGTATTAACCTCCAGTCAAATGGACTATAATGAAAAGACATTATTTCTGGGAAGATTTTAGGACCCCTGGATTGAGGAATTCCCCAACACTATAATATAATGTAGAACTTTAAAAGATATTACAAAGGGTTGTGATTTTCAGGGAAGAGATCGCTTCATTAGGGGAACATCAGAGAAGGAAATTACATTTGAACTGGGTTTTTAAAGATCAACTGGAATTGGGAAGTCTGGTCAGGGAGAGAAGACATTTCAGACAAAAGGAACAGACTTGAATACTTACATAGGCTTGAAGCAGAAATGAACCCTGAGTCATTTAGTCTACCCCCTTATTGATCAACAAACATTTCTTGTTTATCTACTATGTGCCAAACTATGTGCTTAGATGCTGTGAATACAAAAACAAAAAAGGAAATAGCCCCTATCCTCAAGGAATCCAATGCAAGAAAACAATCTACAAAATCTTGGACATTTAAGGTTCTAGACTTTTTGTAACACTTTCAGTGATTAAGACTAGGTGAAAAATGAGGCAAAGAATGGTCTTTTTTACTTAATTCACCCCCCCCCCAAATCAGTGGGAGTGGGGGAAAGACAATTTTTATTTACATTTACTCTGAGTCAATCTGGGCCCAAACAATGACTCTGAAGGAGAGGCTGGTGACTTTGCAGTAACCTTCCTCCCTTAAATCCAATTCACTTATGAATCAAGGCATCACCTCCTGGAAATCTTGGCCCTCTTCAAAGACAAAGGAAAAACAACAAAAATACTTTCAAAGATATACCTATCCTGTTACCCAGTTATGTCTATTAGGATACTTTTAACTGTTATATGTTCCCAAGAATATTCTACTTCTGTACATAATGCTCAGCACACAATCTGCTTATTCAGTCCATATACTAAAGTATTAACATCATGATTAGCACCCAGTTACTGATTGAGTAGTACACAGTGACTTTAGTCTTACACAGGATTGAATAGGGCCCCAGCCCTGAGAGGTATTCAAAGTGATTTCAGTTAAAGGGGGTAGGATAAAACAGCAATATTCTATTATGCCTATATATCACAACTTGGTTTAATCAATTCCACAATGAATGAATGCCTACTTCTAGTTCTTTGCTACCATAAAAGATCTGCTACCAGTATTTTGGTGAATGTTGGATCTTTCTTTTTGTCATTGACTTGCCTCAGATATATACACTCTGACTCTCCGAGTCAAAGGACATGAATATTTTATTCACTTTCTTCACATAATTCTAAATAAATTTTCATAGTGGTTAGATCAATTCACAGGACTGTTCACAGCAACATGCCCATCTTTACACAACTTCTCCAAGCAATGGCACTTCTTTGGTTCAGTTATTCAATCCTGTCTAACTCTTCATGACCCTGTGGACTTATAATGTCCATGGGTTTCTTGGGAAAGATATTATAATGGTTTGCCATTTCCTTTTCCAATGGATTAGGGCAAACAGAGATTTAAATGGCTTGCCCAGTGTCACAAAGCTAGTAAGTATCTGAGGAAAGATTTGAACTCAGGTCTTCCTGACTCCAGGCTCAGTGCTCTATGAACTTAATCACCTAGTATTTAATAAATAGATGCTGGACTGAGAGGCAGGAGAAATGAGCCCCAGCCCCAATCCTGCCAGTAATTTACTATGTGAATTGGCTGAATCACATTCCCACTCTGAGCTTCAGTTTCCACAATGAAATGAAAGAATTGAACCAAATGAAATCTAAGTTTCTTTCTAGCTTTTACAATCTATAATCCATGATTATTGATCAGGTTGCTTTTCAACAGACAGCTGAGATCACAACCATGAAGATGGGATAGCAGATAGGAACATTTTGTTGTTGTTGGGGGGGGTGTGTGTAATATATTGCAGTAAGGACTCAAAAATGGAGACCAGAGAACTTCAAAATATAATTTACTTAATCTCATAATTTTCTCAATGGCTTTCCCTGTTCCCAACAGCTTTTAGCAGTTTCTGTCTTGGAGTAGGGGTCTTCCCAAAGGGCCCCTTTTGGGAACTGTGGTCAGCCACCTGACAGGATACCACCAAGCAAAGACCTTGGGTGGGAATGATCCCACCATTCTCTTTGTGAGCCAGGGCTCAGTGATCAATCAGTCATCCAATCTCTCCTGGACTGCCTGTCACACTCCTAATTATAGCTTTTCGGCTGCTGTGTCTCAAGCAGGAAAAAAGTTCACCCAATGTAACCTGAACCCAAGTGTAACTTGGCTGAACTATAATATGGGTCAACAATATTCCTGGGGTCAAAAGGTCCCTCTGAAATCCCATCTGTTTTAGTTCTCCAGTAGAACCAGGAAAAGTACTTTAAACTTGAGATGTCCTGTAGCATTCCTAAATGATTGGTGATGTGTAATGACACCCACCATGACCGGCTCAAAATGCCACATTTCTCAAAATTTGGATCAAAACGGGTTCCAGCATCAGAAGGAGGGGAAGCAAATTCAAATCAGCTGGAAACAGGTCAACCCCTCCAGGCACAAAGGAAACAATGAAGAGTTGCCTCAAGCCTATAAAAATCTGTCCCACTGAGGGCTGGCTCCAGGGTTTATTAAATACCAGGCATTTTGGACCAGTAAAAGACTAAACAAAATGTGTTTTCTCCTCTTTGAACTGATTAAATTCACCCTGAAGAAAAGGGGGGTATTATTTATACAAGACAAGCGCCTTCTACAAGGGTTGTCCGAGAAGATTAGTCAATCTGTCTGGCCCCAGACTCTATATTTCAACTTGCATAGCTTCATCCCTCAGGCTTTATGCCGGGACAAGAGGGCCATCAGCTTCCCTACCAGTCAGACTACCAACACTAGGATGGATGCTTGGTTGCATTGAAGACATCATAGGGATGTTGTTAATGTCTGTTAATGTAAGAATCATGATCCACCTCTCTGCTGCACACCAAAACTGAGTCACCAATGTCTTAAGTGCCCATGGATTACAAACATGAAGAAGGATTAACATAAGAGCTGGGGATGTTTCCTCTTTTCCCTTTGTATCCGTAGCACTTAGCAAGCAGTGTTTTGCTCATAGTAATTGCATAATAAATACTTTTTTCTTCCTTCAATTATTTAGTCTGAATAATCTCTGTTATTATCTAAGAAATTCTCTGTTTTTTTCTGTTATTAAAATCCATATTTGAGCAAAAATTCTTAAGCTGGAGTTCTTGAACTTAATTTTTTTCATATTTTGATAATGGTATTTCAGTATAATCAATTCCCTTTATGTTGTTATTGTTCAGTTTATAGTCATATCCGACTTTTTATGATCCCGTTTGGGGTTTTCTTGGCAAAGATACTGGAATGGTCTGCCATTTCCTTTTCCAGTTCATTTTTACAGATAGGAAAATGGGCAAACAGGTTAAATGACTTGCCTAGAGTCATATAGCTAGTATATGTCTGAGGCTAACTTTAAATTCAAGAAGACTCATCTTGATTCCAGACCCTGATGATTCCCTTTGCAACACCATGTATTTTATTTTATACATTTAAAAGATTATTTCAAGAAAGGATCTATAAGCTTTAACAGAATGCTAGAAAGGTCTATAATAACAACAACCAAAACTATGTTAAGAACCTTTTCTGTTGTTCCTGTAATTATAAAAAATCATATATATAAAGCACATTAAGATTTGCAAAGTGCTTTCCTAATGTCCTATTAGCATTGATAGTGTATTATTGTCTCCATTTTTTCAGATAAGTAAATTGAAAGCAAAAATTGATCACACAATTGGTGTCAGAACCAGAATTCAGACCCAGGCATCCTGGTGGTTTCAAATGCCATGTTCTTTCCACTGCATCATGATTCCTCTGTGCAGCACAATTCCACTCACTCATCCCCCTTCCAAAATATGGATATTGGAGGCCACAGAAACAGGTGAGCAAAAGCTTTCCAGAAGCCACCCAGCAAGTCAACAGCAGAGCTCAGAAGCATTAACCTGCCTTGGACCTCAAACCTTAACTGTGGTCCCAGCCTCTGGGAAAGGACAACAATGAGAATAAGTCTGAGCCAACCAGGATAATTGAGGTGGGTCACGCTAACAAGACAGAGACAAATCTGCAACTGATTACTAGGTTTTCTTCTCCATTAATTGTCAGAGACAAAGGGATGTTTGATCTTTAATGTCTTTCTCTCGTTAAAGCCTTCCTCTTTCCAGCACATTTCCAGGGGCTGGAGCCAGTTATTGGGAATAGTGCATGGCAGCCAATGGCTGGCAGGCTAATTTCTTTCAGGTGCCCCTGTGCCAAGATTGTTAGCCCAAGGCTTTGCGTGGAGCCAACATCTGTTTCCCAAGTGGCATCACTGTCATAGCTGTCATGGGGGTCTGGAAGAAGACATTAACTGTGGAACTTTAGAAATACAATTCTCCCTCCAGTTTCCATCTCAGGATGTAGATGATAGATAACTCTCAATTGTCTGCAAATGGAAATTTCACAGTCATTTTTTAATATCCCTGATGCACAAGGGTTCTAAGCATATTTCTTCCCTCCCCAGAACCATTTAGTGTGTGCTGAGGAAATGCAGCATGCTAATGTTCATAGACTGTGAAGGGGACATTGAGAGAGAGAGAGAGAGAGAGTCTTAGTTCTAGATCTGCCATTATTACTAACTATAATCTTATATGAATTGATTCACTGTCCTTGTCTTTGGTTCCCTTACCTATAAAACAGAATCACAGAATCTCAGTACTGGAAGGGATATGCAGTGTCACTTAGTTCCATTTTTATCCAAAGTACAAGGCCCTTCTATAAAACTGCCACCAAATTATTGACTAGCATTTATTTAAAGACCTCCAATGAAATGAGGTCTACTCTCATCTTTAAGGCATTCTCCCCCCCCCCCCCCCAAAAAAAAAAACATGGTGTAGAGGATAGAGCACCAGGAATCAAGGAGGCTTGGGTTCAGATATTTGCTAGCTATGTGTCTTCAGCAAATCACTTATCTGCTCTGTAACTCAGTTTCCCCACTTGTAAAATACAGAAGTTGGACTTGATGGCCTTTAAGCTTCTTCTCATCTCTTACTATATGATCCTATGACTTAAAATAGGCAAATTAAAGGAAGTTTCTTCTTTTGTTAAACCAACATTTACTTGCCTTTTTATAAAGTTCACTCATTGATTCTATTTCTGTCTTCTGAGGTCAATTCAATTCAGCAAGTACTAGTTATGTGTCAGGTGCTGGGGATACCAAAAATGAACTGAAATTACTCTCAGAGCTTAAATTCCTGGTGGGAAGTAGGGAAGAGGGAATATAACTTGCACACAAATAAATGTATACAAAACTATACAAAGCAATTTTGAGATGGAGAAAGAATATTGATAATGAGAGAGAACAGGAATCAGGAAGATCCTTGTATTGGAGAAGAAACCTGAAGGTGTACTTTGAAGGGAACTAGGAATTTTGTAAAGTGAATGTGAATGTATTCTAAAGGTGGAAGATTATTTATACAAAAACATGGAGGTGGGAAAGGAAATGTCATACACAAAGAGTAAGTGTCAGGTCAAGTTGATTAATACAGAGTAGACAAATATAAGTAAAATAAGTGAATAAAAATAAAAATAAGTGAAACAAGACTAGAAAAGTAGATGGGAGCCAGATATCAAGAGCTATAAATTCCAGACTGAGAAGTTTGTATTTCATTCTAGACATGATAAAGCATCTCTACTTTGAAGATTCTTGAACCAGGGAGTTACATGGTCAGATTTTTGTTTGAGGAATAATCAATTGGTAGCTATTTGCAAAATGGATTGGAGAGGAAATGAGACGAAGGGGAACCAAGCAGGGAGCTATGCCTGTAATACAGTGAAAAGTTGATGAAGTCTTGAATGAGGGTAGAGGCTATATGACTGGAAATAAAAAAATAGTTTGGGGAGATGATGGAGGGACAATAAACAAGACAATAATTGATTGGATAGGAAAAGTAAGGGAGAATTTCAGGAGAACCTCAAGGTTAAGAACTTGGATGATTCTAAGATTCATTATGTCTTTAACAGAAGGAGAAGTTTAGAGGAAAACTGGGTTTAGAAGGGAAGATAGTGAATTTGGTGTGAAGTGCTCC
>JAJPUD010000246.1:494001-522289 GCA_023553655.1 Myrmecobius fasciatus
GGGGTGGGAGGAGAGAGAAAAGGAGAGGGAGGAAGAGGGAGAGGGAGAGGGAGAGAGAGAGAGAGAGGAAGAGGGAGGGGAAAGGAAGGGAGGGAAAGGGAAGAGGGGGAGAGGGGAAGGGAAAAGAAGAAAGGGAGAGAGAGGGAGAGGGATAGGGGAAAAGAAATACAGAATAGAAGGAAGGTACCTTTAGAGGGGAAAGTACTAATACTCCTGAGGGGTGTGTGTGTGTGTGTGTGTGTACATGATGTTGTGTTGTCCTGTATAAAATCAAGTGATATAGATGAATATTGACCCAGAACTGAGAGGAGGCAAGTGGGGATTGAGTCATATTATTTTTTAAGTTTGATTTTATAAATACTATAATCATTTCCCCCTTAAATTTGTCTGCCATCAGTCTTCCTTTGTTAAAAAAATATTAAAGCAAAATCAATTTAAACATTGACTATATCTAACATATATCACATTCTCTATCTGTAACTCTTAACCTCTTTACTAAGCATAAGAAGATCAATTCATCATTAAGACTGGTCACCAGGGCAGCTAGGTGGTTCAGTGGATAGAGCACTAGCCCTGAAGTCAGGAGATCCTGAGTTCAAATGTGGTCTCAGACACTTAACATTCCATAGCTGTGTGACCCTGGGCAAGTCACTTAACCCCAATTGCCTCAGCAAAGAGGAAAAAAAAAAAAAAAGGTCGTCACAGTTAATCAGTCTTTCACAATATACATATCAGACATAGTACTAGCAATGTTAGCTACAGCAAGAAGAGAATAAAATTAAAGGTATAAATAATAACAAAGAAGGAACATGGTAGTTCCTGTTAGTAAACAACATAATAGTTTACTTAGAAAATTTCAGAGAATAAATGAAGCTTAGATGATTATGATTTTCAGCAAATTGACAATATACAAAATAAATCCACAAAATAATTAACACCTATATATAGGAATAGCAAAAACCAAGAGGGAAAAAAAAAAGAAAATAAAATCCATTCAAAACAGCTACAAAATGAACAAAATATCTAAGTATTAACCTAAAACACAAAGATCTAAAAATAACCCTTTTTTAGAAACTGGAAAGATTTTAACTGATTATTGTTGTATCATGTCAATAAAATTAAAGTGACAATACTACCTAAATTACTCTCTATTTAGACCTAAAAATACCAAGGGATAATTTATAAAAATAGACAAAATAATAACTCTCATTTGGAAAAATAAAAGGTCTAAAATCTGAAGGGAAATTGAAAAAGAAAAGGTGAGAAAATCTTAGCTATATTACAAATCTTAGCAATATTATAAAGCAATAATAAATCCTTAATATTTTCCTGCTTAATTTTCATGACTTTAAGCATTCAAGAGATTTTATTAGTAACCTTATTTCTACTTTCATTTTGGCAACAACACACTATCTTGTATCACTTACATTTTCCAAGCTTGAAGGGTGGCTTGGTCTAATTGATCAGCTGGCCAAAGACATTAAGGCTGCCAATCTCATCATCAATTGTAGCGTCAAGGTTAACTATCAATTTGTTTCTACTGTGTGTCTCCTATATTTTGAGAACCTTTCAAGATCTCAAACCATGCACAAAGAAGACATTACTGAAGGATTATTTCAAGCTGGTGCATCCTTCATAATTTCCAATATCATCCACCAGTGGTGGATAGAATGTTAGACTCTGCTAGTCTTCCAACAGTGACTAAGATACCAGCAACCACTCCCTTGGATTTCAGAGGACAGCTAAAGAATGGAGATTTACAGTAGTATAGTATATAGCACAATACACTCACACTACTATTTGACATAGTAGAAGATAAAATCAGATTTAAAAAAGCTTTAGTTTTAAGAATTTTATTTGTTATACAGTATTTATGGTATAGACTTCATGTGTTATGAAAAGTTAATATCGTCTGAAATTATTGGGGTTTTTGTTGATATGCTAACACAAAAAGTCACAGATCTCTGGTGAGTTACTAGTGAAAAAATGTTTTACATGTTACCAATTTTAATTATTACTGTATTTTATGACTTATTTCATGGTTACTATGTTTATAAAAGTGCATATTATATGAATTAATGCTTTGTTAAAAAGAATTCCTTGGGGGAAGGTGTATTTTCAACAATCTCCAGCAAAAGGTGGTTACAGTAACATAACCCCCTATTCCCATAGGTTCAATGTATCAACATTCTTTTTTTTTTTTTTTTTCAACTTTCATACCATTTTCTAGGAACATTATACTTGTAAAAGTTGCAAACTGACTGCAGTTATTTGAGTTATTTAGTACCAATAGACAATGGGACTATAATTTAGTCCAAAATTTACTAGGAAACAATTTGACATTGTGTGAGTAAAGTGACTAAATAATCCATATTCTTCAACTCATTGTTCTTAGTAGTGGCTACATATCAAAAGGAAATCAAGGAGGGAGTAGGGAGATTTGTATCAAAATATTCATAGCAGGACTTTTTTGTGATAATAAGTAATTGGACACTAAATAGATGCCTACTGATTGGAGAATGACTGAACAAATTGTTTTATATATAGTTTTATTTTTATTTATTTATTTATTTATTTTATTTATTTATTTATTCACCTTGCTTACTTACTATTCTATTGAGCTGATTTCTGCTCTCTTTAATTAGATTAATCAAATTAGCTAAATTACCCATTTTATTAATCTTTTCTAACAAGCAGCTTTCAGTTTATCATTTTTATGGCTTTTTTGTTTTCTATTTATTTTCCTTCCAATTTCTAATATCTTCCCCTTGGTACTCACATTTGGTTTGTCTGTTAGTTTTCTAATTTTTTTATATGTATATTCAGTTCATTAATTCTTTCATTTTCTATTTTGTTGATATTTGTTTGTAGTGATATAACTTTTCCCCTGAGGACCACTTTAACTGAATCCCAGATATTTTGGTATATTGTTTCATCATTATAATTTTCTTTTATATATTATTAATTGTTTCTACAATTTTTGTCCTACTTATTATTTAGAATTTTATTATTAAATGTCTATTTTGCTATGGATCTTTTTTTGCCCCCTGAGTTGATTATGATTTTTAAACAAAACCAACAATTTGTGGAAGCAAACAAGTAGAAATTAAGGGAAATCCATCAATTTCATAAAGACTGAATAAATTATGACATAAATACAATGGAATATTATTGCACCTTAAGAAAAAGATGAACATCAAGAAATTCATACAAACATGAAAGGATTTGTTTGAACTGATACAAAATGAAACAAGCATAACCAAGAGAATATGCACAATGATTAAAATAATTCAAATTAAAATGTTAAAAGGTAGCCAACCTCAGATTCATTGCAATGACAAGCTTTGATTCCAGATAATGGAATACATTTCTCTCCTTTGAGCAAAGAGCTAAGGGATTCCAAGAGCAGAATACTGCCTACCCTGTTGGACATTATCTGTTTATTGATCATAGGGTGTTAGATCTGAAGCTGGTTTCAAGATTTAGAGCTTAGGACCCATCTAATCCAATGCCCTGATTTTATCAGTAAGACCCACAGAGTCTAAATGATTTTTCAAGGTCACATAGTGACAGGACCAAAATTTAAACTCAGACCTTTTGACTCCAAATTTAACAGTCTATTTAGTTTTTACTTTTAGTTAAATTCAGCAAGTTCCCAAATAATTCATTATCTTCCCCCTAAAACTACCTCTTCTTTTGAATTTCCCTCTTTCTGCTGACAGCATCACCAAGATCCCAAGGTTCATGACCTCTGTGTCACACTCAACTCTTCACTCTCACTCCTTCTATATATATAATTGGTTACCAAATATTATTCCTGTATTTACAACATTTCTAGCATCTGCCCTTTTTCTCTATCAGTGATTTTAGTCTTATTATTCTTGCCTGAATCACTGTGATATTCTTGTAATTCTTTCTATGCCTCAAGCTTCTTTTTATTCTAATCAATCCATGAAGTCACCAAAGTATTTTTCCTAAAATGCAGACCTAATCATATCATACATCCCCTTTAACAAACTATAAACTATAAGGACTCTATATGACTTCTAAAACTAAATATCCAGTTTGGCATTTAAGATTCTTTACAGGGAGAGAGGGAGGGAGGAAAAAAGGGGAAAGAGGGAAGGAGTGAAGAAGGAAGGAAGGAAGGAAGGAAGGAAGGAAGGAAGGAAGGAAGGAAGGAAGGGGAAAAAGAAGGAAGGGAGGGAAGGAGGGAGGAAGGAAGAGAGGGAGAGAGGGGGGAAGGAAGGAAAAGAAAGGAAGGGGGGAAAAAGAAGTCCCATCTTGACTTTCCATTTCATTATAAATTACTTTATTTCCCACATGAATAGTTCAGTCATTCTAAGTTTGGTATTATTAACCATACCCACAGTATCTCTCCTGTCTGTCCCTCTTTCCCCCACCCCCAACCCCGGTTCTGTTCCTCATGCCTAAAATACTCTCCCTTCTCTTCTCTTGCAATCCCTGATTTTCTCCAAGACCAGTTCAAATACAACTCTCTGCAGGATTTCTTGCCTAGTCACCCAGGGTTAGTGCCTTCCCCTCTGAAGTTAACTTCAGAAGAGAGGGAGGGAGGGAGGAAGGAAGGAAGGAAGAGAGGGAGGAAGGAAAGAAAGGAGAAAGAGAGGGAGGGAGGAAGGAAGAGATGGAGGGAGGAAGGAAGGAAGGGGGGGAGAAAAGAAGAGAGGGAGGGAGGAAGGAGGAATAAAGGAAAAGAAAGGAAGGGATAAAAAGAAGGCATTGTGGCCTTTGTCTAGTCATAGAATCAAAAAGCTGTATGTTCAAACCCTATTGTTTGCCTTTCATTCCTTTATTTATTTATTTATTTTTTGCTGAGGCAAATAGGGTTAAGTGACTTGCCCAGGGTCACACAACTAGGATGTGTTAAGTGTCTGAGGTCAAATTTGAACTCAGATCCTCCTGACTTCAGGGCTGGTGCTCTATCCACTGTACTACCTAGCTGCCCCATTGTCTTTCATTCTTAAAGAGGACATGCCATTAGGGAGGGGATGCCATAACATACAAATGAACTGGGTTTAAGTGAGGGAGGGAAATCTGTGCAGGATCACCTGCCTCACTTTTCCCTCCAGAGCCATCAGGGTCCAGTGGCTAGATACAGATCAAGATGACTGGAGATGACCCTGTTTCTGACATATACATCATTTACTTTCTCTCAGCCTCATACAACTTGCTAGGACTTATTGACAAAGTCATAGATATCTGTGATCTGTGTTCATGGAGGGAGTTCGCATACTGATGAAATTTGTGTATTTGCATATAATGCCATGGGAGGCAAATTTTGTCTGAATATATCAAATAACTTCATAGTAATGAGAAGTACTCAACAACTGAATAAGATAGCTGATCTAAGTTGCTAGGAGTGGAGTGCAATGAGGGAAAAGCATTTATTAAAGTGCCCACTATGTGCCAGGCAATCTTCTAAGCATTTCACAATTTTTATCTCATTTGTTCCTCACAATTCTGCAAAGTAGATGCAGATATTATCATTTTATTGTTTTTGTTATTTGCCCAGGAGGACTAATGAAATCTTGAGGGTGATATCTTGACTTGCACATGAATTGGATTTAAATGAGGCAGAGCAGTGAGACCTGAGAAGATTTTACATTTAAGGAAATTATGGCAAACTGAGGCTAAATGACTTGCCTGGGGTCACATAACTAGTAAAGCATCTGAGGTCCAGATGGAAACTGGGATACTCAGAAACTCCCCTCCCTTTCCCTCCCAAAAAAAAGCCCCCAAAGTTTTATACTTTCTCTAGTGCTAGGGTGATTTTCTGGTGTTGTAAGTAGTAGTGATGAAAAAAAAGTCATCATGCCAAGAAGTGTCTCTAAGCAGGTAAATCATGAATACAAAGACATTA
Source organism: Myrmecobius fasciatus (assembly GCA_023553655.1). Taxonomy (NCBI): domain Eukaryota; kingdom Metazoa; phylum Chordata; class Mammalia; order Dasyuromorphia; family Myrmecobiidae; genus Myrmecobius; species Myrmecobius fasciatus. Next base: position 499,883 of record JAJPUD010000246.1, read on the forward strand.
AGCAAGATTTGTCAATGATAAGAAAATCACAAGATCAAATAAAATATTATCTTAAAGAAAATAGAAAAGCAGATGAGGAAATTAAATGAGTGTTCAAAGATAGGCAGAGGAATTAATTAAGAAAAAATTTAATGTGAAAAAAAAAACTCTAAGAAATGCAAACATTATATAGCCAGGCAGGAAAGAGAAAACATGTTGGGCAACTAGTGCAGTCAAAAGGTATTTCTTTTTCACATAGTAAGCAGATCAAAGCTATATATGTTCTGAAATCTGGTGGGGATTTTATCAGCACAACACAAAGAGCATGCTCATTGGGTTCATTTGGTTCCCTGTATAGTAGAAATAACAAATAATTGACTTCTACAGTGGAATAATTAAATGGAGCTGTTTTATAAAGTATTGAGATTCTCATCACTAGATATCTTCAAGCAGAAACAATAAGACCACTTCTCAGGAATGCTATGGTTATGAATCCATCAAGACCTTGCACATTGTTTGAACCTCCAAAGAAAACCTCAAGATTTTCAAAGCTTAATCCGCCACAACTTTGTTAAATACAATTATGTATGTTAGTACAAGTATGACCATGCTCATTTTACAGATGAAGAAGCTAAGTCTTAGAGAGACTGTGACTTATTCGTGTATCACATAGTAAGTGACAGCACAAAATTGAATACAGGTCTTTTGTTTCCAAAGGAGTTAGATTGGATAGTTTGATTTTTTTTTTTTTTCTCCACCGTGAAAGTCTATGATACAGGAGTATCACACAGTACAAAGATCTTGACTTTTCGTTAACTCTTTTTTGTATGTCTGTATGTTTCTGGGTATGACTGTCTCTATCTCTGTCTCTGACTCTGTTTCTGTCTCTCTGTCTATGTTTTTATCTCTCTGTCTTGTCTCTCTGTGTGTCTGTTTCTGTGTGTCTATCTGTCTCTCTCTTCCCCACAACTCTATTTCCTGACAATAGCATAAATAATGAAGAGTTGATCACATTGCATTTAATTCCTGGAAGCAGGGAGGAAAATCAACTGAGTGTTTTATGGATATATCTTTGTGGTAAGCTTTGATACAAATATCTTCACCGATTCAATTAAATCTAATAAAATTTTATTTAATATCTACTCTGTGCAAGAAAATATGCTTAGATCTAGGGATATGAAGATTGATAAAATACAAGACTTCCTTTCAAGGAATTTATAATCTAATAGGGGAAGGAATAAGTACACAAATAACTATGATATAAGGGAGAGTTTTATTAATAACAAGGAGAAATCCAGGCAAAATTCTGTGAGAAATATGAGTAGGAATAAAGAATACTTTTACCTGAGAGTGATCAAGGAAGGTTTCATGGAGGATAGAACAACTGTGTTAGACTTTAAAGAAAAGAGGGACCTCATCAAATGGAGATGGAAGGATCTATTCTAGGAATGGAAAATGTTATGAGCAAGGAATGGGCAAGAGAGAACAAAATAAGAATTGGAGAGAAAACATTTTTGTTTTCATAATACAGAATGTATAAAGGGGAGTAGTATGAAGTAAGAGTGGACAAATATGATGGAGTCAAATTGTGAAAGGCCTTGAATGACAGATGAGAAGACATGGACATTTTTTAAATAGAGAAAATATAATGATAAGAACCTGGGTCATAGAATCAAAAGACCTAAGTTTTAATACCAGCTTTAACATTTATTAGCTTTGTAGGGCAAGACAAATTTTCTGACCCTCAGCTTTACCATCTACAAAATCAGAATAATAATACATATATGACCTATAGTACAACAACATAGCTTCTTAGAGCAGAAAAGACATTAATGATCATCTCATTTAGGATATTAATTTTTCATAGTAAGAAACTGAGTCCCAGAGACCTTGTGGTTTGCCTCACTTTCTCAAGGTAAAAAACCTCAAAGTTCTCTGTAGTTTGTGTCTCTAAAACTTAATGAAGGGCAGCTAGGTGGTGCAGTGGATAGAGCACCAGCCCTGAAGTCAGAAGGACCTGAGTTCAAATATGATCTCAGACACTTAACATTCCCTAGCTGTGTGACCCTGGGCAAGTCACTTAACCTCAATCGCTTCAGCAAAAAGCAAAAAACAAACAAACAAAAAACCTTAATGAAACCTAATCCACCTTCCAATTTCCCACCCCTTGTCCATCTCAATTAATGACTTAGATTCATCAGACATCCTTAAATGCTCATGATGACTTTCTGTTGGATTGTTCATATCTGATTTAAGCCAGGTCAAGATAACATTTTGTTGTCTTTTCAAGATTGTGTTTGTAAGAAACCAATGCCAACACCTTTTTTTACCTAAGGAAGTTTTCTATAAATACCTTAAACCCCAAATTTATCTAAGAAGAAAAGTGCTTTTTCAAATGTTAAAGCATTATATAAGAAGGGTGATGAGATCAGATGGATAGATTAGAAAGAAAACTTGAGCAGCAGTGATGAAAAGAACTAAAAGGGAATCATAGATTTAGAGCCGAGAGTGACCTTAGAGATCATTTAATCCACTCCTCTTATTTTCCATTTCTTTATTATGAAGAAACTGAGCCTAAGATAAGGTAGGTGATTTACGTAACATCACACAGTAAGTGTCAGAGCCAAGGTTTGAACTCAACTTGTGGCTTAAGGTTCAAGGCTTTCTTCTTTGTACCTATCCTTAAACCTAAAGTAGGGAAACCAACTATAAGTTCAAAATGATCATCTCTGCAAGCCAATGTATTATAGTGGAGAGATAGGTGGTCTTAGAGTCAGGAAGCCCCAGGCTCAAGGTCAACTTCTGACATTTATTTGCCAAGTAACTTGACCCAAATCACTTAACCTTTCAGTGCCCCAGGCAAGATTGTAAATCTCAGACAAGGTGTTGACCTATATTGTTAGAGATTCCTTATCCAAGAGCTCCCTCTATAAATGAAATCGTATACTCAATCCTTATTCTACAATGGTCTAGGTAAGAGGAGACTATGTGTCTTCTCTAGTTCTGGTTCTGATTGATATCTCTGAAGGACATCATAGTTAAAGAGAATCTTGTTATTGGGAGAGAGAGAAGAATATTATTGGAGAGAAGAAAAGACAAAATAGTCAACTGTATTCTATATTATTCATGAAGAGCTTTGGATTTCAAGTGAGTGTGAAAGAGGAATATGAAAGAAATTTCCCTATATCCTGAGTCAGTAAAGAAAGGGGAAAGTCAAGGCTCCATTTTATGAGAGTACTAGATGCCCCGCCTCATTTAGGTAAGATATTCAGGTCCAATTTGTTCCATTTTAAGTGATGTATAGAAACCACATTTGACTCACTGAAGTAACAAGAACCAGATTTTCAAGGTACCTCCCTTGTCAGAAGCAAACACGGCTTCTTCCTGCAAATAGGAACTGAAATCCCCAACCCCGCACAAGGCACCAAAGCTGCTGCCTTATCAGGATTTGACAAGGCTAATTTGAAGCCCAGAGAGCCTTTTGAGAAAAAGTGGCTAAAGGGAAGCCAAACATGGAGTTATGAAACAAAAACTGTACATCTCAGATCTCCCAGGCCAGCCACAATTCCAAGAAAAAACAGGATATATTCTAGAAGGCTTTGGGAGTGAGGGATGGAGAAGAAGGCTCATTCTTTTGTAAAAATCACATCTTCCAAGCTAAGGTTCAGAAAATAAGGCCATCTATATGGCCTGTAACATAGGATAGTAATAGTAGTTGGCATTTAAATAATGCATTAATGTTTATAAATTCTTGTTTTATTTGGTCCATAAAATAAATAAGTGCTCTTATTATCCCCATTTTACAGGTAAGGAAACATCATTAATTTGACCTTTAAAATGTAGAATACCTACCTTTCCACCTAATCTTGTCTTTACTTTTGACCATTTACTCTATGTAGCCTGGAAACCTAAGCAGATAAATAGAGCATTTATTATCTGCTTTTTATGTGCCAGACACTGTACTAAAGATGAGGATTCAAATACAAGCAAACAAAACAGTTCTTATCCAAAAAGCTTACATTCTAATGGCAGAAAATAACACAAAGAGGAAACTGGAAGAGGAGGAGTAGCATACCTGTGGAGGCTTAGGGAGAATAGATGACCAAGATGTTATGGGGAACATCCTCCTGGTGAGGAGATGGCCAGGATGTTGTGTGAAGGCCTGACTTTAAGTAAGATTAAAAGCTCTTCAATTTGAGTTAGGGTTCTAGGGGTAAGATCCAATTTTCCTGGAAATGAGGAAGAACATTGAGGATAATAACCAGAATGTATTGGTGAGATAGATACAATAAGTCCCAATATCTCTAAAATTCTTTCTTTCTTTCCTGACCTGTGTCTGTGTCAATTTGGGATCCACTCACAGTGCTCACCAAGAAGGGATGGATGGAAGGGTTGGACAGAGGAAAACCTGTATATGTATCCTAAGATCTCATTCATTCATTCAGCAATTAAGTCTTTAAGTTTAATATTATGCTACATATTGAGAAAGAAACAAAGTTTAGGTAAGACTCAATCCCTACCCTCCTAAAGCTTATAGTATAGCAGAGAATTAATGCACAAAGTATCTATCTCTGTGACTTTTAGAAAGTTACTTAAATTCTATTGACCTCAGTTTCTTTATCTCTAACATGAAACAGCCCTAGATCTGTTCAGAAATTCAGACTGGTTCCACATGACCCCAGCAGTTAAGAATAGCACCATTTTACATTTAGGAAGGCAAAAAGAGTTAGAGATTTTTTCAAGTGTATCTCTCTGGACTAAATAGTGCCCTAGTACTTTGACTATATCAATCATGAGTGTGTTAGATAAGAACACATCCAGAGACTGACAAAATTCCTTCAGTACCAGGAGTTATACTCTTGGACTTAATCATTTGTAACTGTTTTTAGCGGTGTCCTTGCTCTTCCCTTCCACTGGGATAAGAGGATCTTACTTTGCCAGCATACATGAGAGCCTTGCATAGGGATCAGAGATTGCATAGAAATATTTGTAAGCAAAGTGCTTTGTAAACCTTTATGCATTGTAGAAAAGTGTGATAATGGTCATGACAATGGCAATTATGAGTCAGTCTTTTATGCCATCTTTCTTGCAAGTCATCAGTGATCACATTTTTAGAATTAGGAAAATCTCTGTTCATATTCCACCTTGGACATTTTCTAGTGGAATAGCTCTTAATAGGTACTTGTCTTGTGCCTCAGTTTTCACATCTATCAAGAGAGAGTGGAGTAAACTTTGTGGACCTCACTGACCCTTTCCAACTTTAAATCTATGATCACATGATTTTTCCATCCCATCACCTGAATTTGGAAAGCAGGATCTGATTTAAAATCAAGAATTCTGTTCCCGGAGGATTCTGGGAAGATGGCAGAGTAGGTTGGTAAATTTCAAGCTCTCCAGATTTCCCCCACAAATAGAACAAACTTGTGCCTCAGGTAAACATAGACTGAAAAATCAAGAAGACATTGGGTTTAGAATAGGGGTCCTCTAAATACCTCTCAAGAAGATCCAAAGAAAGACCAGGGGCTGGGTATTAAATAATGCAGAAATATCTTGGCTATCTCCATAGAAACATTAAGTAGGGAGCTCTGAGACTACCTGAGGGTGGCTGGAGCCTCAGCAAAACCACAGAAACTTTCACCTTTTGGAACTGTGGAATCAGGGTCTGAGTCCAGGAAGACTGAGGGAACCTCGGCTGATTAGAAACACCAGGCCCAGCTGTGCTGCAGAGATGTGTCCCTGGGGGAGAAGGAACTAACATCTGGTAAGTGCAGAGACAGTGGGACAGGGACACTGCGGGCTGTGGGCACTTGGTTTGGGGTTCCTGGTTAGAGGGGAGAGCTGAAGGGAAGTTTGAGGAACCATCCCCTCCATCCTACAATTAAAAATGATTACATTAATACCTCTTATTAAAATACACACACACACACACACACACACACAAAGAAGAAAGAATCCCATCATAGAAACATACTATGGGAACCGGGAAAACCAGGGTTCATCTTTAGAGGAGAACTCTCAAGTAAAAAAAAAAAAAAGGTCCTATCCCAAAAAGCAATGTGAAATGGTTCCTGCCCAGAGAGAATTTGTAGAAGAACTCAAAAAAGAATTTAAAAATCAAATGAGAGACATTGAGAAAAAAAATTAAAAATAAAATAAAAACCATCCAAGAAAAATAAGATTATGAAAAAAAAAGTTAGCCAATCAGAAAAGGAGATACAATGTTTCAAAGATGAAAATAATTCTTTGAAAATTAGAACTGGCAAGAGGAAGCCAGTGAGGTGATGAGAGACCAAGAAATAACAAAACAGATTCTAAAGAATGAAAAAATAGAACAGAATGTAAAACATCTTACAAGAAAAACAACAGATTTGGAAAACAGATAAGAGGAGAAAATTATAAGAATAATTGGACTGCCTGAAAGTTGTGACCAAAAAAAAGGGCCTTGCCATAATAATGCAAGAAATAATCCAAAAACTATCCTGGAGTGATAGAACATGAGGGGAAAGTAAACATAGAAAAAAATCCATCAATCACCACCTCAACAAGATCTTTCATGGAAAACACATAGTAATATTATTGCCAAATTTTGAAACCCATAGATCAAGGAGAAAATTTTGCAAGAAACAAGAAAAAAAAATTCAAATATGCTGGAACTACAATTACAATTGTATAGAGCTTAGCAACAGCTACAATAAAAGACTGCAAGTCTTGAAATCATATTTACCTACAATTAAAAGAAGTAGGCTTGCAGCCAAAAATATCATATCCAGCAAAATTATCTATAATATTGAATGAGAAAAAATGGTCATTCAGTGAAGTTGCAGATTTTCAGGACTTTCTAGCAACCAAACTGGAACTTAATAGAAAATTTAACATATAAAAACCAATATCAAAGATCAATTTCAAGGAACTCAATATGGACAACATGTTTATGTTGTTTTTTTTTTTTAAATGGAAAACGTATACCATATGTTTAAGATTGACAGCAACAGGACAGCTCAAAAGAAAGACTGGGGCAGAGTTAAGGTTAAAATAGTAATTATGTCCTACAAATGAGGTGCAGAAGAACAGACACAGAGGCATTCAAGGGGAGAAAGGGCTCGTAGTTTTGAAAACCTTACATTGGGAATGGCTTAAATAGGCAATACTACATATATACCATGAAGATTATAGCACCTTTCAAAATCTATAAAGAAATAAGGGGGGAGGGATGAGCAAACAGGGAATCAAAGGATGAGGGAAGAAAACATGGAAGGAATCGATGAGTGGGGGAAGGTTAAGTAATAGCAAGGCAAGTTAGGGAGCAGAATTAAAGCAGAGAGTAGGCATAGGAAATATATATGTATATGGTGGTAGGGGACGTGTGGGTATAGATAGATATGCACATAAGTATATCCTTTCTTAACAACAGCCTACTTGGCAGGGTGGGGGGAGGGAAGAATAAAGCAAAAAAGGTGCGTGGCAGAGAGCAAAAGAACAATTTGCAAGGAAGTAAAGAAAAGATGGATACTTGTGAATATAATTTCTTCTACTAATATATATATATACTTTCTTGATCTGGTAATTTGTTGTTATATATTTTGAATACTCCCTGATGTTCTGCTGGGCATATGACAATATTCTCTTTTGTTTTGTTTCATTTTCTTTTGTATTTGTTTTCTGTCTTTCTTTTTTCTAATTGTTTTTTAAAATAAAATAAATTTTTTCAAAAAGAATTCTGTTCCTGTCTTGTCAAGTCCCTATGCAATGCTCTTTTGTTGATCTTCACATTGCTCTTCCTTGTTGACACCTATACTGTGCAAACTTCAATGCCAGAGACTAGAATACTGTAAAGCCCCAGAAATTCTGGTTCACTGATTCACCCATTTTTGGCTGTAGTTGAGATTATATCATGTGAAAAAGGATACTCAGGCTTCTGAGCAGCTTTCTGGTCTCCTCGTCTCTACTAATCATTGATGAAGATTTATTCATTTCAACTCTCTTAAGAGATTACTATCTAAGTCAGGGCACAGAGCTATCTGCCACTGAGATTTCATCTTCCAGATAGATGGCAGAGCCTGTAATATAATAGAAAATTCTATAGAAGTAAACATTTAAATTCTGAAATGTGATAGAGATTAAGTGTAAAGCCCTGTACTCACTAAATAGGTAGTGTCAACTAGTTTGTCTTGACATGTGTTAGACATTTCAAATCCATAGATTTGCTCAATGCAGGTAAAAAGGAAGTGATGGATCTTGTTATCTCTCTCCATATCTAGAAGGTCTAATATTGTCAAACTCTGAATTGGTTCCAGAAAGTTAAGTTATAAGCTTAGAGTCAATTAAGTAGGAGGATTGGTATTTAATTGCCCTCCATGGATACCTGTTTACCAAAAGTCCTGCTCCCATACCTCATTGTGGTATATAAATGATCCTATTATCTCAAAGGCAATGCCATGACAAACTTCTACCAAACTTCTGCCAAGCTGGAAAGACTGAACTGTGCTCTATATTCATGCTCAAAATAATGGGCCAGAAATCTTTGAGGGTCTTGTGAATCATTTTAGAGAGATTTAATTTTTTTCAGGATGTTTTAGGACTAAATTTACTTAACTTTAATGTAATTCTTGGAGAACTGGTCATCTGGAAATAGACTTTATGTTAACTAAATTAACCAGAAAATGCAGTTAATCAGAAAATCCTCTTTTGGAGTTATTCTGTAAACCAGAATTTACTGAGCCTACCAATGAGGGGTTAATATGTAGACTAGACAGAAAAAAATTATAACTCATTCTCCTTTTCTCCCCTAGTAGAACCACATTTTTTTAGCCATTTATATTGAATCTGGGTTTTAATTTTTACTTCTTTAGGGAAATGGAGTTGTCAAGAATCCAAAGAGTTTCATGTCTCTTTCCCATAGTCCCCTCTGCCATATATACAAATAGAACAATATGCAGATCAACATACAAACTTTAAAATGAAAAAGAGATGTAGAATGGAAGTCAGCGTATGTGAATTTGAATCCTGCCTTAGCCACTATGATTTCAAGCAAAACGTTCTACATCTCTGGATCCCAGTTTTCTTATCTGTAAAATGGAGTACATTGAATTAGATGACTTCTAAGGACCTTTTCCAGCTCTCTATCAAAGATCACAAAATATCATAATAGAATGCATCTGATATGTTTTGGTTAGTAAAACTCCATTAACTACTCTGTATTAAGACATCCATTAATTAGTGATAATGCAATAATGATACTCAATGCCCATCTTTTTTTTTTTAAAGCTTTTTATTTGTATAACATATGTATGGGTAGTTCCCCAACATTGATCTTTACAAAGCTTTCCATTACAAATTTTACCCCAGCTCCCTCCCCTCCCCTAGATGGCAGGAAGTCCACTACATGTTAATAATGTTGAAATGCTTGACAAGTTATGCAAGAAAAATCCTATCTACAAGAAAAAAAAAAAGAATCAGAGAAAGGCAACACAATGCAAGTAATTGTCAATAGAGATCATGGAAATGTTACGTTGTGGTCCATATTTCATTTCCCTCTCTCTGGGTGTATATGGTTTTCTTCAGTGAACAATTGGAACTGGTTTGAGACAATTCTTTGTTGCAGAGAGCCATGTCCATTAGAATTGATCATCATGTAATACTGTTGTTGCTGTGTATGATGATCTCCTGGTTCTGCTCGTTTCACTCAGCATCAGTTCATGCAAGTCCCTCCAGGCCTCTCTGAAATCATCCTGCTGGTCGTTTCTTACAGAGCAATAATATTCCATAACATTCATATACCATAATTTATTCAACCACTCTCCAATTGATGAATGCCCATCTTCTTTAGCCATTATCGTGAAGACATGATGTGAAGAGAGCATAATTTCCTCCACACAATAATTCAAGATGTGGGGTAAACTGAAAATCTCTTCCTCATTCTCTGGCAAGAAACTAACTGTCCTAGGTTAAAGATCTACCATGATTCCCTCAGAATAAACCAAGGTTTGATCTAAATTTCTAATGTTCCATTCTACACAGGAATACTAAGGTGCTTTTTAAGGGTCTCTGTTTCATAGGAGATCCCCTTAAATGTCCAAAAAATTTCCTCAGGCTCTATTAAAAACACTAAAGAGCATAGGAATAAATGGACTTTTTCCTTAAAATGATCAGTAGCATCTGTTTAAAACCATCAGCAAGCATCATATGTAATGGTGACAAACTAGAACCATTCCCAATAAGATCAGGAGTGAAACAAGGCTGGCTAAAAAATAGAGTAGTTGATAAGTGGAATAGGATAGGATCACAGGACAAAATAAGCAATGACTATAGCAATCTAGTTTTTGACAAACCCAAAGACCCCAGCTTTGGGGATAAGAACTCACTCTTTGACAAAAACTGCTGGGAAAATTGGAAACTAGTATGGAAGAAATTAGGGCTTGACCCACACCTAACACCATATACCAAGGTAAGAACTAAATGGGTTCATGATTTAGACATAAAGTGATATTATAAGAAAATTAGAGGAACATAGAATAGTTTACCTCTCAGATCTGTGAAGGAAGGAATTTGTGTTCTAAGAAGAACTAGAACTCTTAATTGAACACCAGATAGATAATTTTAATTATATTAAGTTTAAAAGTTTTTGTACAAACAAAACTAATGCAGACAAGATTAGGAGGGAAGCAATAAATTGGAAATCACTTTTACATTTAAGGGTTCTGATAAAGGCCTCATTTCTAAAATATATAGAGAATTGTCTCATATTTATAAGAATTTGGAATAGAAGGCTTTGCAAGGGTCAATGTTGAAAAATTACCCATGCCTATGTTTTGCAAATAAAAAGCTTTAATAATTTTTTTTTTCCTCAGGATCTTTATTCCTTTTTTTGTGATGGAAAAAAAAAGATATTGTTGTTCTTATCTTTATACAGAACTTTTTTTTAATAAAGCTTTTTATTTACAAAACATATGAGTGATTTTTCTACATTGACCTTTGCAAAAACTTTTTTTTCCCAAGCTTTTCCCCTCCTTCCCCCCGCCCCCCACCCCTAAGTGACAGGTAATCTAATACATGCGAAATAGCATAAATTATATGACAAATACAATACATGTATACATATCTATACAGTTATCTTACTGCACAAGAAACATCAGATATAGAAATAGAAGAAGAAAAAACAACCTAAGAAGGAAAACAAAATGCATGGAAATATTCACAGAAAGCGTTAAAATGCTGTGTTGTAGTTCACACTCAGTTCCCACAGGCCTCTCTCTGGATGTATATGACTATCTTCATCGCTGAACAACTGGTTTGAATCACATCATTATTGAAAAGAACCATGTCCAACAAAATTGATCATCGTATAGTCTTGTTGCTGTGTATAATGTTCTCCTGGTTCTGCTGATTTCACTCAGCATCAGTTCATGCAAGTCTCTCCAGTCCTCTCTGAAATCCTCCTGTTGGTCGTTTCTTACAGAACAATAATATTCCATAGCATTCATATACCATAATTTATTCAGCCATTCTCCAATTGATGGGCATCTTTTCAATTTCCAGTTTCTTGCCACTACAAAAAGGGCTGCCACAAACATTTTTGCACATGTGGGTCCCTTTCCCTCCTTTAAAATCTCTTTGGGATATAGGCCCAGTAGAAACACTGCTGGGTCAAATGGTATGCACAGTTTGATACCTTTTTAGCATAGTTCCAAATTGCTCTCCAGAATGGTTGGATCTTTTCACAGTTCCACCAACAATGTATCAGTGTCCCAGTTTTCCCACATCCCCTCCAACAGTTATCATAATCATTTCCTGTCATTTTAGCCAATCTGACAGGTGTGTAGTGGTATCTCAGAATTGTCTTAATTTGCATTTCTCTGATCAATAGTGACTTGGAGCACCTTTTCATGTGACCAGAAATAGTTTCAATTTCTTCATCTGAAAATTGTCTGTTCATATCTTTTGACCATTTATCCATTGGAGAATGGCTTGAATTCTTATATATTTGAGTCAATACTCTATATATTTTAGAAATGAGGCCTTTATCAGAACCTTTGGATGTAAAAATATTTTCCCAGTTTACTGCTACCCTTCTAATCTTGTCTGCATTCATTTTGTTTGTACAAAAACTTTTTAACTTGATATAGTCAAACATCTATTTTGTGATTAATGATGACCTCTAGTTCTTCTTTGGTCACAAATTTCAGGATCTTTATTCCAAAGAATATCCAACATTTCTCCCAGTAGATTCTTGCTACTGGAAAAACAATAGAAACAAGATTAAATCAATAGACAACAAGGTTCATAAAAAGAAAATTTTTTAAAAAGCTCAAAAAAATCCCCAAAGATTAGCGAAGCTCTTACACTTTGGGGTATTATTTTCAGCCTTTTCCCCTAATTTCTAGGCACATTGTGAAACCTTACTCAATGAATTTACAAGAACTTTGTCTTATAATAAGACAAATGGTCAGGGGCAGAGCCAAGATAGCAGGCAAAAAGCAGTGACTTGTTTGAACTTTTCCCCCAAACACCTCTAAATAATGTCATAAAACTATTCCTGGAATAGGACCCACAAAAGGATGGGGTGAAATAATTTTCTAGGCAAAGATAACTTAAAAGGTTGGCAGAAAAGGTCTGGGTAAGAGTGGAGCACAATCCCGTGCAGACCAGGTCAGAACAGACCAGTCCCAGCAAACCAGGAGTGTGCCTTGAGAGATGTTGAATCAGAAGTAACAGCAGCAGCAAAAGTTGCTGCGGCTTCCAGAGCTCTCAGCCCACAGATGGCAAGGGGGTTGAACAACTGGTCAGAAAAAGATCACAGGGGTCTCTTTGTTAGCACTGTTGCAGGATTTTGCTGCTTTCCCCATACTTGGATGTGTGTCACAATCCTGGGTGGCAGTCCCAGAATGAGGAGTAGTATTAATATCAGTAATGTAGTGATTCAAGATGATTCCATTAGACTTGGAATGGAAAATGCCATCTGTATCCAGAGAGAGAACTATGGAGACTGAATGTGGATCAAAACATAGTATTTTCACACACACACACACACACACACACACACACACAACTCCTTCCTTTTTTTCTTTTTTTTTTTATCCATTTGGTCTGATTTTTCTTGTACAACATGACAAAAATGGAAATATGTTTAAAATATTATACACGTATAACCTATATCAGATTGCTTGCTGTCTTGGGGAGGAGGGAGGTAAGAGTGAGGGAGAAAAAAAATTGGAACACAAAATCTTACAAAAATGAAACTTGGAAACTTTACATGTATTTGTAAAAATAAACTATTATTGAGAAAAAAGATAAAAATAAATAAAAATGAATGTTAAATTTTGTTTTTTACATATAACTGGGGGAAAATAAAATACTAAGAAGGTGTGAACCTTCTTCTCTATATCTCATGGTCTCTCACTGGACCCTGTGAGCAAGAATGATTGAGTTTTCCCCAATGTTACTGAAGCAAAAAATTGCCCAGATGATTTTAAAGTCTCACAGCTCTTTCACACTATAATGTTGTTATCTCTCCTATTTCCTCCAGAAAAGCAAATGAGCTAAAACCTTAAAAAAGCAAATGGAAAATTAGTGGCAAAAGCTGAAAATAACTCCCCAGTGTTTTTTGATTGTTTCTCTGAGGTGGAGAAAAAACCCCTGTTCAAGCTCACTGAATTTTGGCCCCAGTTGAAAACTTTTTACTGTCACAATTCCTTGAAATTTTCTGGACTTTCTGTGAGTCACTTCCAAGTGTGCCAACTACACATCCATACCTTGTTAGTACTTGCTTGATAATAGTATTTGTACTGTTCCAAGATGAAAACAGAGGTAGTAGGGAATTCTAGCATTGGTGCAGTTACAGCTTACCCAAAAGTGAGTTTCAAAAAACTTCACTTGATAAGCTGATCAATCAAGAAACAACTTGTTCAACTCCTACTTTGTTCTAGGTACTGTACTAAGTGCTAGGAATACAAAGAAAGGTAAAAAAAACAGTCTTGCTCTAATGAAAGAGACAAAATGCAAACAACTACGTACAAACAAGATGCATAAAGGATAAATTGGAGATAATCAACAGAGGAAAGACATTAGAATTAAGGAGGATTTTAAAAAAAAAAGGCTTCTTGTAGAAGATGAGATTTTAGTTGGGATTTGAAGGAAGTCAGTAAAACCAGGAGGTGGAGATAAAGAAGAACAGTAACATAGGTTTGAGGAACAGTCAATGAAAATGCCTGGAGTTGGAAGATGAAATATTTTGTTCAAATATGATAAGGAAGAAAGTCTTATTGGATCTCAGAGTACATAATAATTAAGTATAAGAAAACTAGAAATGTAATGGTGGAGGGGAGAAGGTAATAAGTTATAAAAGATTTTAAATATCATGAACAGACAATTTTCAGATGATGAAATTAAAACTATTTATAATCATATGAAAAGGTGCTCCAAATCACTATTGATCAGAGAAATGCAAATTAAGATAACTTTGAGGTACCACTACACACCTGTCAGATTGGCTAAAATGACAGGAAAAGATAAAGATGAATGTTGGAGGGGATGTGGGAAGACTGGGACACTGATGCATTGTTGGTGGAGCTGTGAACGGATCCAGCCATTTTGGAGAGCAATTTGGAGCTATGCTCAAAAAGTTATCAAACTATGCATACCCTTTGACCCAGCAGTGTTTCTATTGGGCTTATATCCCAAAGAAATCATAAGAGAAGGAAAGGGCCCCACATGTGCAAGAATGTTTGTGGCAGCTCTTTTTGTAGTGGCTAGAAACTGGAAACTGAATGGATGCCCATCAATTGGAGAGCGGCTGAATAAATTATGGTATATGAATATTATGGAATATTATTGCTCTGTAAGAAACGACCAGCAGGAGGATTTCAGAGAGGCCTGGAGAGACTTGCATGAACTAATGCTCAGTGAAGTGAGCAGAACCAGGAGATCATTATTCACGGCAACAACAATACTATATGAGGATCAGTTCTAATGGACATCACTCTCTTCAACAATGAAATGCTTCAAACCAGTTCCAATTGTTCGGTGAAGAGAGCCATATACACCTTGAGAGAGGGATGTGAAATGTGGACCACAACATAACATTTTCATGTTCTCTATTGAGGTTTTCTTGCATTGTATTTCCTTTATCAGATTATTCTTTCTTGTAGATATGATTTCTCCTGCACAAAAATGATGCAATAACTATACATATATCCTATTTCTTAAGTATTCTAACATAATTATCATGTAGTGGATATCCTGCCATCTAGGGGAGGGGTGGGGAGTAGGGGGCAAAATTTGTAACAGAAAGCTTTGTAAGGGTTAATGCTCAGGAATTACCCATACATATGTTTTGCAAATAAAAAGTATTAATAAAAAAATTAAAAAAAGATATTCCTCCATTTCAGCCTCTTTCCTGAGGTCCAATTTGTTGTCACATTCCTAGGGTCTTTAGGCTAAGATATAACAATCCTTCTCACAGTCCCATTGCTAACAGCGCTGTCCTCAGTACTACTTGTAGTACCTAACAGAAGGGTCATTGCTCCTGTACTATCCAGAATAATAACTGAGGGTCAGGACATTTATTCTCTGCCTCACTCCTCCAACCCCTTTCTTCCCCACCTCCATCACCCTAATGCAAGGCCACAGCACTATATGTCATCAATTGTAGTAAGGATCAGAGAAAGGGTTATATTCTTTCACCGTGTAGATAAGGGAATAATGGTGGGAGGCTGAAGGAAGTGGTAAGGAAGAAAAGGAAGAGAGCTAATTCAAGATCCCCATGGAGCTGTATCATAGGGTTTTAATTCATAAGGGATGGGGAAGAAAAGAAATGGGGGAATATCCTGGTTCACAACAGGGATGAGGAGTTAACTAAAGCCTGCTAGGTCTACATCATAGCATTCTGGCCCACAAATGGTGCTTGAGTTGGATTTTGAAGAAAATCAAAGATTCTGAGAGATGGAGATAATGAAAAAGTGAATTCCAGGCATATGGGACAGTCAGAAGAGAGACAGGAGATGGAGCATTATGTATTAAGAACTACAGGAAATTCAGTTTGACTGGGCTATAATGCATATGAAAGGAAGTAATTTCTAATAAGAATGAAAAGTTTGGAGCCAGGTTGTGAAGGATTTTAAATGTTCAAATGAGCCTGGTTCTAGAGTTTGGTTCTAGAAGGAATATAGAGCCAATGAAATTTATTTAGGAAGGTCAAATCTGTGTGTGGGGGGGTTTCAATCACTTTTGGAGGCATATGGAGGACAGATTATAGATTTGAGAATTAACTGGATAGTGATGATAATTATGGGATAATACAGGGGAGTTGATGAAGTTATCAAAGAATGAACTATAAATAAAAAATAGAAGACCCAGTTAGTCCTTAGCACTGTTCCTTGGGTTCCTTCTGGTGGTATCATGAATCATTAGGAGTGATTAACAATCTTTATATTTAGCAATTCTAAGGTGATATCCCTATCATGTTTCAGATATAAGTCCCAAAAAGATAGCAAATCTTTTTATTGTTCATGTCAACAATAACTTCCTTAAGAGGTACAACCCATCACTCTTTCTGTTTCTTCTAATCATTACCTTGTAAATGATCCTTTAAAGAAATGACTCTTGACAGTTCATTTGTCTCAGGCATCAGTCTGCTGTTTTTTTGGTTTTTTTTTGTTTTTGTTTTTTTGCTGAGGTAATTGGGATTAAATGATTTGCCCAGGGTCATACAGCTAGAAAGTGTTAAGTGTCTGAGACCAAATTTGAACTCAGGTCTTCCTGACTTCAGGGCTGGTGCTCTTTCCACTGTGCCACCTAGCTGCCCCGATCAGTCTTCTTTTAAGAATAGTAGTTGCTTAGTTAAAACTGCCTTGAAAGCTCACTTTTCTGGGTATTGTTTACTCAGATTTTTTTTATTTGAAAAAACAGAGTAAGAAAAAGGAAAACAGGAAAGAAATACAAAATAAAATAAAGTATAACAAAAGAGAACATTGTCATGTGTCCAGCAGAACATCAGGGAGGAGTCAAAATCTATAATGACAAATTACCATATCAAGAAAGTATATATATTAGTAGAAGAAATTATATTCACTAATGACCATTTTTTCTTTACTTTCTTGTAAATTGTTCTTTGGTTCTCTGCTGCTCACCTTATTTACTGTATTCCTTTTTCCCCCCTTTCATCACCCCCACCACTCCCAAGCAAGCTACATTTAAGAAAAGATATATTTATGTATACATATATATAGACACATATATGCTTACCTGACATATGCACACATGTCTTTCCTATCCTTGCTGCCTCTTTAATTAAATTCTGCTCCAAAACTTGCCTTGCTACTACTTAACCTCCCCCCATTCAAGAATCCCTATCTTGTCTTCTCTCACCTTTTGCTTCCTCATCCATCCATCCCTCTTCCCTTATTTCTTTATAGATTTTGGAAAGTGCTATACCCTTTATGGTATATATGTAGTGTTACCTATTGAATCCATTCCTAAGGTGGGTAGTGATTCCAAACTACAAGCCCTTCTACCCCCTCTAATGCTTCTGTGTCTATTCTTCCTCTACATTGTATTTGTATAACATGATTGTTATTTTTACCTTAACTCTGCCAATTTTTCTTTTTCCCTATTGCTGATGTGAATCTTATATACATATGCAAAAACCATAAATAATTTGTCCATGTTTAAACAGTTTGTCCAGGTTTCTTAACATATTGTCTTAAGTTTCTTAAAATTGACCTTTCATATTGGCTCTTGTATGTTAAATTTTCTGTTAAGTTCAGGTTTGATTGATAGAAAGTCTTGAAAATCTACAAGTTCATTTGAATATACATTTTTTTCTCATTCAAAATTAGAGGTAATTTTGCTATATAAGATATTTTTGGCTGTAGGTCTAGTTCTCTTGACTGTTGGTAGATATGATTCCAGGACCCACAATTTTTTATTATAGCTGCTAAATCTTGTACAATTCTAATTGGAGCTCCTATGTATTTGAATTTTTTTCCTTGTTTCTTGCAAAATTTTCTCTTTGACCTGGGGTTTTCAAATTTGACAATAATATTCCTGTGTTTGCAAATGGCTAAGTCTGAATTCAGAGAGATAAGAAAGGTGAATCAATGACTTTCAGAACTGTTAAGGAAAGTCTATAACTTTCTGTGTTCTGTCTTCTGTTGCTGGATAAGATGGGTTTGCTAGGAAACCTAAAGTGCTCTTTACTTTTACCTGCAAAGAAATTATGAGAAGAGAAAAGATAGTTTCCTTGATTGACACCTGTTCTTTCTGAGAGGTTGAGAAAAAGCATCTGCCAAGGAGCAGAGGTGGAGAAGATTTTGCCAACTTTAGGATAATATGATCACCTATTTCTAAAAAGAGCATAAAACTACTTCAGCTGAAAATATCAGCTATGTCTAGAACTATAAATCTAGGATGCTCCGCTTGCAGAGAAATAACTTAGAAGCCAAGAATCAGAGAAGTGATCCAGCAGATTAACTACTTTGACTGAGATGTCATGACCACGGAAGTGCTAGTCAAGGGCATCATGGATCAATTTCATTTAGTAATCAAGACATTTTGTACAACACAGAAGTTACTTTCATCAAGGTAATTTTATGGATAGTTTCTGAGACAGAAAGAAGATACCAAAAATTACAGCTCCAGTGTTCCTAATTGATACTTAGATGTTTCCCTGTCAGATTTCTGTTTGTATTCACTCTTCTCAATAGATGTTGAGTACATTGGTGGAGGAGTGTGACTCGGGTATGTAGGAACTGTACATACTATAATAATACATTTATATAACAAATAGCATATTTGTTATTCCTCCACTTATTTTATGATTGCTATTGTTGTAATTCAGTCATTTCAGTTGTGTTATACTTTTTATGACCCCTATTTGAAGTTTTCTTGGCAAAGATATTGGAGTGGTTTGCCATTTCCTTCTCCAACTCGTTTTACAGAGGAGGAAACTGAGGCAAACAGGATTAATTTAGTCTCTTGCCCAGGGTCACACAGCTAGTAAATGTCTCAGGCCAGATTATAACTTAAACCTTTCTGATCCAGAACTTCCAGGATTTCCTGTGTCTTCCTAGTCCCAGAGTTCTATTCATTGCACCACCTAATTGCTCCTTTTTATAGGATTACATATTATGTAATTATAATTATTGATTTTATTTTACTGTTAAGTAAATATGCTTAAGATAATATGTTTAAGATAATGCTAAGTGGCTAGGTTTGTGTAAATGGAAGCAAAGTGGGGGAGAGAGACCTATACTGAGGAGTAGAGAGAGAGTATGTATTTCCCCTACAAGAAGTTTATACCTGAAAAAACTTGAATGTAGCTGTATGGTAGCTGTATTTTTTCACAAGTTATGTCAGTCAATATGAGGACAGGTTGAAGTGAGCCATCAACCCCCAGGAATTAGAATGGTGGCTAAAGGCATGTTTTCTCAAGGAGTTGTTTTCTTTTTCCATTTTGCCAAATCTTTTTTAAGGAGCTGTTTTCTGTTTCCCTTACACCAAATGTATTTTTAAAGAGTTGTTTTCTTCAGATAATTTGTGTTTCCTTTTCCAAACTCTTCTGCAAAGCTCTCATTTCCTTTCCCCATTTTTACTCTAACTCTCTTTTAAGATCCTTTTTTGAATTTTTCCAAAAGAGCCTTTTGAGTTTGAGATCAATTCATATTTCCCTTTGAGGCTTCATCTGGAGGTATTTTGCCTTTATTATTCTCAGTGTTTGAAGTCTGTTCTTCCCTGTCTCCATAATATCTATCTATAATCAGAATTATTTTTACTTTTTTGCTCATTTTTAAGGTTGTTCTTCTCCTAGGGCAAAAGGGAGATTGTCCCTAGCTTCCTCTAAGGCAGCAGGGGTTTTATGCTGCAGTAAGGTCACTACTGCTGGCTTCTAAAAGCATATTTTGTTTTGCTTTATGTTAAACACATGTAATTGTTCTGTACATATTTCCACAATTATCATGCCACACAAGAAAAATCAGATCAAAAAAGAAAAAAAATGAGAATGAAAACAAAAATCAAGCAAACAACAACAAAAAAGTGAAAATACTGGAATGTGATCCACATTCAGTTCCCACAGTCCTCTTTTTGGATGCAGATGATTCTCTCCATCACAAGTCTATTTGAATTGGCCTGAACCACCTCATTGTTGAAAAGAGCCATGTCAATCAGAATCAATAATCACATAATCTTGCTATTGCTGTGTATAATGTTCTCTTGGTTCTATTCACTTCACTTAGCATCAATTCATACAAGTCTCTCCAGGATAAAGGCATGTTTTTAAACTGGCAATTCATTTAATGGAACTTGTGGACCTACACCATTAGAACTTGGAGTACCAGAAATTCCTTCCTCTAGAGATCATCCAGTTCCCTGCTCTACACACAAAAAATCTATAATTAGCACATGACTTCACATGCTCATAAATTCTTTCTTTCTCTTCCTCCTTGTATCACATTCTTCTATTCTTATTCCATGGCACAGATAAGAATTCTTCACTGCTCCTTTAGATTCTTTTTCTTTGTTTCCTTCTTGAAGTATTTCCAGTGTTTACTGGAATGGATAGTCAACTGCATTCTAGGAATAATGTCCAGGGATTGATGAAATGTGCTTAAGATTTATTTGGCAAAAAAATGTACTGTACATAAGCATTGCATACTGTACATGATATGCTATAAGATACTATATTTCTTATGAATGTTATATATGATGAAAGGCATTGGGGGATAGTCTACAGAGAGCTGACTTTGGAATCAGCAATCAGAAAGACATGGGCACAAGTCCAGCCTCAAACACAAAATAACTATGTGGCTATTGACAAATCACTTAACTTTTCAGCACCTTCAAGCAAGTTGCTGAGTCTATTAGTTACAGATGAGCTTTGAAGGAGAAAGTTTCTAAAGTAGGAGTTCCTACACTAATAAAATCACAGATCCAGCTCCCAAAATAGATATGACATCTGACATAATTTGCAGGGACTGCAAATGTTTTAACTGGGAGAATAATGTAATAGGTGGTGGCAATTTTTTCTGCCAGAAGCTGATGAGAATGAATGGTGTCCACACTGAGGGATTGAATGAGGGTGAAACTTGTAACTGGTAGAGACTAGAGAATAAAAAATGGGGAAAGAAGTCTCTCTTAACAAATTCTTGTGTGATTAGAAAATAATAGAAGTGGTAGCAAAACCTCAATATTAAAAAGATAATATTTACAGTTCCAGATTTTTAGACCTGGAGGAGACCTTGGAGATAATCTGGTCCAGATTCTACATTAAGAAAAGAAAAAATAAATGAAAAGAAAGGAAAACTGATACCCCCAGAATCAACTCAATTTCCCAGTGTCCTACATTGAATTAGTGGCAGAACTAGGACTAGAATCCAAATTTCCTGATTCTTCAAAGTGTTCTTTCTTCTACATTGTGAGGTTAACTATCCCAATAAGTATTTTTAAAAATCAGCTATCTCATATGTAAATGAGATAGTTCAAAAAGATTGATCTAAAAATCCAGATCGAAAAAACAAATAGAGGAAGAATACCTGTGTCAACAAATTAATAAACATTTATTACTATGTGCCAGGCCCTGACATTCAGTTAGACAGGTAACCCACTGAATTAGCATCATCAGCACACTTACTGTGGACAGGTATCAAATATAAGCAATGAACTGGGCCTATTTATCTAATCTTATCACTCTAGTAATATTGCTTTCTTAAAGTTCACTGAAAATCTCTTAACTGCTAAAGCCAAAGGTCTTAGATAATAATAAAAATAATAGTTTTAGTATTGCTTTAAGATTTTCAAAATATGGAGGGGCGGAGCCAAGATGGCAAACTGCGGACAGCTTTCTCTGTGAACTCCTCCGACATTCCCTCAAGCCCAGACAAAGTAAGCCTTCCAACTGGTTTTTGAGTGAGGGCCTCGCCAAGCATTTGGACTACAACGCACTTCTATAAAAGATCTACCTTGAAAGAACTCCGGAGAAGGTTAGCCTCAGGGGAAATCGGCTGCTGGTCACGATCGGACTCCAGCCGGGGCGGAAGTCAGGGCTGCGATAGAGGGGCGGATTTTGGGCACCCAGGAAGCCCCTGGGAGACGCCTGGGCCACTTTGCTCTGCTTGCGGGCAGGTGCTTTGGCAGATCTGCCTTTGGAAGGGGGTGGATGAGAACAGCTGAAAACGTGGTCCTGGTGCGAATCTAGCCCGACCAGCCTCAGACCGGAAGTCAACTCGGCAAACTGCCCCCGGGCAAATACAAATTGTTGCAGTTTTCTCGGCTTTTGACCAATATCCCAACTTTAAATCATGAGCAAGAAGCAGAAGAGAGCTCTCACCATAGAAAGCTTCTACGGAGAAAAAATAGAACAGTCCCCAGATCCTGACATTATGAAAACAACCCCAGATGAAGCCACAAAGGCAGACTTAAGTTGGTCTCCCTTTCAGA
>JAJPUD010000246.1:527289-575549 GCA_023553655.1 Myrmecobius fasciatus
GGAATTTATCTGCCAAGGGATAGTCAGGAACTATATGAACTAAATTACAAAACACTTTCCACACAAATCAAATCAGACCTAGTCAATTGGAAAAACTTAAAATGCTCATGGGTAGGACGAGCGAATATAATAAAAATGACAATACTACCCAAACTAATTTACTTATTTAGTGCCATACCAATCAAACTCCCAAGAAATTATCTTACAGACCTAGAAAAAATAGTAGCAAAGTTCATTTGGAAAAACAAAAGGTCTAGAATTTCAAGGGGATTAATGAAAAAAAAGGCTGAAGATGGTGGACTTGCTGTACCAGATCTAAAACTATATTATAAAGCAGCGGTCATCAAAACCATTTGGTACTGGCTAAGAAATAGAGTAGTTGATCAGTGGAATAGGATAGAATCACAAGACAAACTAGGCAATAACTATAGCAATTTGGTTTTTGATAAACCCAAAGACCCCAGCTTTTGGGATAAGTATTCACTATTTGACAAAAACTGCTGGGAAAACTGGAAACTAGTGTGGAAGAAATTAGGGCTTGACCCACATCTAACACCACATACCAAGATAAGATCTAAATGGGTTCATGATCTGGATATAAAGAGTGATTTTGTAAACAAGTTAGAGGAACATAATATAGTTTACCTCTCAGACCTGTGGAGATGGAATAAATTTATGTCCAAAGAAGAACTGGAACTCTTAATTGAAAACCAGATAGATAACTTTGACTATATTAAGTTAAAAAGTTTTTGCACAAACAAAATCAATGCAGACAAGATTAGGAGGGAAGCAATAAATTGGGAAGTCATCTTTACATTTAAGGGTTCTGATAAAGGTCTCATCTCTAAAATATATAGAAAATTGTCTCATATTTATAAAAATTCAAGCCATTCTCCAATCAATAAATGGTCAAAGGATATGAACAGACAATTTTCAGAGGATGAAATTAAAACTATTTATAGTCATATGAAAAGGTGCTCCAAATCACTATTGATCAGAGAAATGCAAATCAAGACAACCCTGAGATACCACTTCACACCTGTCAGATTGGCTAAAATGACAGGAAAAGTTAATGATGAATGTTGGAGGGGTTGTGGGAGGGCTGGGACACTGATGCATTGTTGGTGGAGCTGTGAACGGTGGGGAGTTGGGGGGAAAAATTTGTAACGGAAAGCTATGTAAGGGTTATTGTTGAAGAATTACCCACACATATGTTATGCAAATAAAATAAAATTAAAAAAAAAAGTAAAAAAAAGATTTTCAAAATACTTTGTAAATATTATCTAATTTGGATCTTAAAACTATTTTGGGAGATAGGCGCTATTATTAGTCCCATTTTTATAGATAAGTTAACTGAGGCAAAAGGAGGAACAAATAACCTGCCTGGGGTCACAATGTTAAAAGGCAAAATTTGAACTCAGTTCTTATTGACTCAAGTATAGCATTCTATCCATTGAACCCCCTACCTGCCTTTTTTTGGTCTTCATTTTCTTTGATCTGTTATGTTTTTGATGTTTCTAGATTTTTTTTTCTCACTAGGCTTCTCTAATGCAATTTCTTTATGATCTTATCTATTTGACTATTCCTGATCAATTTCCTTTAATGAATTATTATTCACCTTCTGCCACCTAAGTGTGGATATTTCCCAAGTCTTGAAACCTCTTCTTTCTTTCTTTTTTCTCTTGGGGAATTCATTAGTTTCCATTCCTTGGATGATAATTCCCTAATCTTTATAACAACTCCAATCATTCTTGTAAACTCTAATCTCTTATCACCAACTACTTGCTGGATATCTCTATTTGGATATACAGCATGACAAACAGCATGCAGAAAATGAAATTCATTATCTTCTTCCATAAATTTCCCTCTCTTCTAAGCTTTCCTACTTCTATAAAAAGTACTAGTATTCTCCCAGTTATCAAAGTTCATCACCACAGAGTCATCTTGACTCTTTCCTCTTCCTTACCACTTGCATAACCATCTTTAGGTTTTTCCTTGTGATAATAAAGATTTTACCCAAAACACCAGATTACGACCTTCTGAGCTTTGAAAGATTAAAAAAAGCCACTAGAGATTTAGTGATTGGGAACCTATTATAGAGTCTGTCTATAATCCTGAGGTAGACACTGCTAAGCCCTGAGGAGTAAACTGTTTCAATGAGATCAGAAGAGGCTCAACCTGTCAACCTAGATGCCATGTCTTGAAAGTAAGGGAGCAACTGGTGCTTCCACTCTTTCATGCCCAGAAGTGTTGAAGGGCGGCAGAGGAAAGAAGGGGATAATGTTGGTGGTCTTCACTTCAAGTTCATTCTCTCCTAATACTGAAGTGGCTAGAGGAGAGTGATTGTCTTATTACAAAAATTTTTATCCTTTAGGTCTTTCTGTATTTTCTCAGTAAATATCCATTTGTAAGAGCTAGTTGATATTAATTGGCTAATTGAAATGGAGACAATATAGATGGGTTAACTAATATTGGGGAGATATTTGTGAGCAATTGATGTGGAGGAACATATTATATGGAGGTTTCAAGAGAGATACGATTATAGAAGACCATTCTCCAAAATTCTTAGAGCTATCCCAGAACCCTGAGGATAGAGATATAACCTTACTCTGGTGAACAAGCTTGTTAATGCTAGTGATGACTGAGAGAGATGCTCTAGAGCTTTTATATCCTCTACGTGTGTGTGTTTTATATGTTTGTGTATACGTATATGTGATATATACTTATATCGCCTCCATAAGAATATTAACTCCTTGATAATAAGGACTGTTTCATTTTTTTGTCTTTACATTCCTAATATTTAATACAGGGTCTGGCACATAATGCATCTTTAATAAATGCTTGCTGATTGGTCCATTAATTGATTGACAATAATAAGATAAAAATACCTTTCAAACACACTCAAAGACCAAAATAGGTGCTTTTTTTTTAATCTTAGTTCAGCCAAGTGAGAAAGAGCCATAATTGGCTCTGTCCTTGGCAAAGAGCTGCAAAAGAAGCTTAAGCAGGAGAGACAGTAGTATAGCAACACCTAGGGACAGATACCCGCTGAATTTTCAGAAACTACAGGAATTGTAACATCGAGCCATCTGGTGACACCTGCTGGGAATCCCTGGGAACTGCTTGAGAATGAACTTGTGCAAATTTTCAAGAACAGAGAACTACAAAGAGAGGGAAACATGCGTATTTGGGGTTGTAAGTGCCTGGGAATTCGTGAACATGTTTCAGGGGTGGTTGCTGATTGAAATGTTTCAGAAAAAGAAAAGAAAAGGGAATGATAATAAAGCCTACACTAATGAAGCTGGAGGAATTAATTCTGGAAAATTGAAACATTATGAACTTGAAGAGAATTCCTAGAAAAGGAGACTAAAACTATTGGATCTGTATCCTAAGGAAATCATGAAGGAGGGAAAAGAATCCATATGTGCAAAAATATTTGTAGCAGTTCTTTTTTGTGGTGGCAAAAAATTGGGAAATGAGTTAAATGCCCATCAATTGGAGAATGACTGAATAAGTTAACGATACATGAAAGTAATGGAATATTATTGTTCTATTAAAAATGATAAACAAGCTGATTTTTAAAAAAAGTCTGGAAAGTTTACACAAACTTGCTGAACAAAACAAGAAAAACGAGGAATACATTGTACACATATGACAGACTTGGCTCTTCTCAGTGGTTCAATGATCCAAGGCATTTCCAATAAACTTTGGTTGAAAAATGCTGTATGCATCCAGAGAGAGAATTATGGAGTTTAATGTAAACCAACACGTGCTACGTTCACTTTTTTCTTTTTCTTGTTTTTTTTCCTTTCATGATTTTTCCCTTTGGTTCTGATTTTTCTCTCCCAACATGATTCATAAAGAAATATGTCTAAAAAATGAATATGCATGTATGACCAGAAAAATAAATAAGACTATGATAAAAGAAAATGAGGCTAGAGAAGTAAGACAAGAAGGTAGTATCAAGAAAACTGAGGGAAAAGAGAGTATCCAAAAGAAAAAAGTAGTCAATGATGTCAAAGACTGCAAAGAACCCAAGGAGGATAAGCATTGAGAATGCTTCCATTGTCTAGGTCCTTGGTGACCCAAATTTTCAAAATGGAGGCCTATAGGCCAAGAAATGAAAAATCCCCATAGTATACAATCATAGGATTTAGGGGAAGAAGGGATTTCATGTCATCTAGTTCAATCCCCTCATAACTAATGCCCAAGCAGATTGGATGATCTGTCCAAGGTCCTATTGACAGAACCAGACCCAAACCAGTATACACACCCTTTGTAGTATGAGAACTTCCCATACAAGAATTATAATGCAACCATTCATTTTGTACCCCATAGTGTTCCAGGCACTCATTAAGCTAATCTGGTTTAGGAATCTCAAGGAACAGAAAAACAGCTCCATATTCTATTGCTAACTGTTGAGTTCATCATTGTTATTATAAACAATAATAACAATTGTTGTCATTTATATAGTACTTTTTGATTTGCAGAGAATGCCATTTACATGTACTTTTTGGTTTGTAAAGAGCTTTACATACATCAGCTCATTGAAGCCTCACAACAATCCTGTGAGTTGTTGCTAAATGAAGCAACCCATTTGGTAGTTTCAAGAAAACATCCTAACCCCAAAGTACTAGTTGGTTATAAGTAAGCTTAGAAATTAGGGGCAGCACTGTTTTATATTCAAGAACTAAAAAAAGCTGAAGACTTTTTCATGTTCATTAACCTAGGATAAGCAGACTCCGGCCTCATTATGAATAAATCAATCATGAATAAGTGAGACAGAGACAAGGATACAGAAAGTAGTAGAATTCCTTTGACATTGGAAACCACACTTAAAGGTACTTCAGTCCTACTAGATGTTTCTCTTTATAGAAAAGATCTAATTGGGCCAGATTGCATCACCTATATCCACATCTTCCACACAGAAGTGGACTTGTATATGTGAAATTCAATTCAATTCAATTGCCCCCTTCATGATCCTGAAGATACAAATCTTAACTTCAAGAATTTTAAAAGCTAATATTTAGGAATTGACAATTATAGGACAGAATAGGATAAGGGCCCATCCAAAGCAGAATGTGATAGGGGCAAAGGGGAAGTCAAAAAAATGCATTGTATGAAGATATGAGAAGGAAAATATCACTTTTTTTTTTTTAGGGATTAGAAAAGACTTCTTAGAAGAGGTATTGAAGAGAAGAGTTCAATAAATTAGATGAGGAAGAAGTAGATTATAGACATTAAGGTTGCAAAAATCCATAAAGAGAAAACTCTATAAGAATAAAGGATGGCTAATTTGAATTTGACACTGTTCTTTCTATGTTTTTAAAATGAGGCCTTTGTCAGAAACATTGGTTATGAAAAAAATTTTTTCCCCAACTTTTCACTTCCCTTCTAATCTTGGCTGTATTGGTTTTGTTTGTGCAAAAACTTTTTAATTTCATGTAATCAAAGTTTTTTATTTTATATTTCATAATGTTCTCTAATTCTTTGGCCATAAATTCCTCTGTTCTCCAATGATCTGATAGATAAACTATCCCTTGCTCTCCTAATCTGCTTATAGTATAACTCTTTATACCTAAATCATGTACCCATTTTGACCATTATTTGGTATGAGATGCAAGTCTATAACAAGTTTCTGCCATTATTTTCCAGTTTTCCCAATAATTTTTGTGAAATAGTGAGCTCAGAAGGTAGAGTTTGGGGGTTTATCAAATACTAGATTACTATTGTCATTGATTATTGATTATTGTGTCATGCATATCAACTTGGAAATTAATTGAAGGTGTGGAATGACATTGAGATAAGAATCAAAAATGATTCCAAGATTTTAAGTCAAAGGCAAAGATGGTAGCGTCTTCAACAGAAACAGGAATGTTGAGAAAAAGTTTATGTGGGAAGAAAAAAAAATATTAAAGCTTCTTCTTTTCAAAACATATGTATGGATAATTTTTCAACATTGACTCTTGCAAAACCTTGTGTTCCAAATTTTATCCCTTCCTCCCACCTCCTTCCGTAGATGGCAAATAACTCAATATATGTTAAATATGTTAAAAATATATGCTAAATACAATGTATGTATACATATTTATACAATTAATGTACTGCATGAGAAAAATCAGATCAAAAAGAAAAAAAGATGAGAAAAAAAACAAAATGCAAGCAAATAACAACAAAAAGAGTGAAAATACTATTTTATGATCTACATTCAGTTCCCACAGCCCTCTCTCTGAGTGTAGGTGGTTCTCTTCATCACAAGACCATTGGAACTGGCCTCAATCATCTCATTGTTGAAAAGAGCCAAGTCCATCAGAATTGACCTTTGCATAATCTTGTTGCTGTGTACAATGATCTGCTGGTTCTACTCATTTCACTTAGCATAAGTTCATGTAAATCTCTCCAGGACTCTCTGAAATCATTCTGCTGATCATTTCTTACAGAGCAATAATATTCCATAACATTCATGTACCATAACTTATTCAGCCATTCTCCAACTGATGGGCATCCACTCAGTTTCCAGTTTCTTGCCACTACAAAAAGGGCTGCCACAAACATTTTTGCACATGTGGATCCCTTTCTCTCCTTTATGATCTCTTAGGTCTATAAACCCAATAGAAACACTGCTGGATCAAAGGGTGTGCACAGTTTTATAGCCCTTTGGGCATAGTTCCAAATTGTCCTCCAGAATGGTTGGAACTGTTCACAACTCCACCAGCAATGTATTTGTGTCCCAGTTTTCTCATATTCATCATAATCTTTTCCTGTCATCTTAGCCGATCTCAGAGGTATGTAGTGGTATCTCAGAGTTGTCTTAATTTGCATTTCTCTGATAAATCATGATTTAGAGCACCTTTTCATATGACTAGAAATGGTTGCAATTTCTTCATCTGAAAATTGTCTGTTCATATCCTTTGACCATTCATCAGTTGGAAAATGGCTTGGTCCTATAGATTTGAGTCAATTCTCTATATAATTTAGAAAGGATGCCTTTATCAGAACCCTTGAATGTAAAAATTTTCCCCCAGTTTATTGTTTCACTTCTAATCTTGTCTGCATTGGTTTTGTTTGTACAAAAACTTTTTAAGTTAATATAATCAAAATTATCTACTTTGTGTTCAATAATGTACTCCAGTTTTTCTTTGGCCACAAATTCCTTCCTTCTCTACAGATCTGAGAGGTGAACTATCCTTTGTTCTTCTAATTTGCTTATGATATTTGTCAAATAGTGAGTTCTTATCCCACCAATTTCACTGATTGACTACTTTATTTCTTAGCCAGTACCCAATGGTTTTGATGATCACTGCTTTATAACATACTTTTAGGTCTAGTAAGGCCACTTTCATTTGCAATTTTTTCATTAATTCCCTTGAAATTCTTGACCTTTTGTTGGGAAGAAAAGTTTTAAGATGTTAAATTTAAAATGCCAAATAGACAACTGAGATGATATATCCAGGAGATAATTAGAAATGCACATTGGCAAGGAGAGAGATCAGAGACTAGGTAGACAGATAAATGTTGCATCCATCCATACACCATACATATATACATAGACAAATATTTAGAGAGAAACAAAAATAAACAGAAAGATACTTAGAGAAATGGAAATATGGAGTCATAAATACATATACACAAACATGATAGGTAGATAGATATAGAGGCACATTGGTGTATAGATACATAGAGAGACACACAGAAAGAGATATATAGTCTTGTCAGTCAATAAGCTTTTATCAAGTATTTACTATGTGCCAGGTATTTTGTTAAGTACTTGAAATACAAAATGAAGCAAATGACATCCCAGGCCCTCAAGGAACTCTAAATCTAATGGGTGGGGGAAAAAAAGCAAACACATATGTACAAGTTATATACAGGACAAATAGGAAATAATTTAAGAAGGAAAGACACTAGAATTTGAAGAATTTTGGAGAGAGATGTCAGGAGAAAAAGTGCCATGTGCAAGACGCAGGAAGGAGGTCAGTCTTACCCAGTATGTAAAGGAAAATAAGGGTTGGAAAGACTGAAAAGGTAGTAAGAATTCAAGTTATAAAGGACTTCAAAAGTCAAATTGAAGATTTTGCATTTTATCCTAGAACTGATAAGGAGCAACAAGAGTTTGTTAAATAGGGGAGTTAAATGGTCATATCTGCCCTTTAGTAAGATAAGTTTTGACAGTTAAGTGGAAGACTGACTGCAGTAAGGAGAAAATTGTGGCAAGAAGATCAACCAACAGGCTATTATAATACTGTTGGCACAAGGTAGCAATATCATTGTTGTTGTTTGTCCTTTTTTCTCCAAGAAGATCATGTCATCAGGGAGATGATGCTACAACATGCAAGAGAGTTGGATTTAATGAGGGAAGGCTATACAAGGTTACCTGCCTCAGGGGCAAGATTTAGAACAGGAGGAAGGAGATGGCTCTGGATGCACTGGGAGACCTTGGCCTTTTTAGGCAATGGCCCAGAATAGAGAGGGAAACCTTGACCTTTTTCACTGAAAAGATTTAATAAGAGAGTGAAAGGAAACAAAGTGAGGGCACCTATTCTCCCATACCTTCTCAAGAAATTTAACCACAAAAAGGAGGAGAAATTTAAGATGACAGATAGCAAGGATGGGAAGATCAAAGGAGGGTTGAGTTGTTGTTGTGGATGGGAGGCTTGGGCATGTTTATAGGCAATAGAAAAGCAGCAAGTTGACAAGAAATGATTGAAGACTGCTTTGAGAAGAAAGATAACAGAGGAGAAAAGCTTCTGGAGAGGGTGTGATGGAATGGGATTACGTGGTCATGTAGAGATATTTGCTTTGGCAAGAAAGGTTATTTATTCATGTAAAACCGGTAAAGGAGGAAATAATGGCAGAAGTTATCTGAGTAATGTAAGATAAGGAAGAGAGCAGAAAAGGGACCTCTCAGCAAATGACTAATCTTTTTTCAATAAGATATGAGGCAAGGTTCTTAGTTGAAAAAGTATGGGAAGGGGGAGATGAGGAAGATTTGAGGAGAAATGAAAAGGTCACTATGGTAAGTGGTATAGCGAATAGACTAAGAAGGTCTAGAAGGTCGCCACACTGAGGGTCCAATTATACCAGGTACACAACATAAACTTGTGGACCCACATGGCATGGTAACATGATTTTTATGGTAACATGATTTTCTCCAGTTTCATTAAGCAGCATATAAGTAGGAGTAAAGGGAGTGGTTGATAGGAGTAATACAAGATTGAGGTTTGACAGGGCAAGATCTTTGAAAGAATAAAGGGACAAGAGCTTTAAAAGGATGAGAATAGTTAAGGATTTAACTAGTCCTCCAAGGGGTCAAGATAAACAAGGGAGAAAAGGGTAGCCAGTGCAGAATTGGTTGAGGGCGTGGTGATACTGGAGATCAAGACAGAGATGAAAAACAAGGTTTGGAGTTGCAAGAGAGGAAAAGGTGGAACAACATAATCCAATTATTATCAGATAAAGGAATTTCAGACTTCATGAATATGGATGTGAAATATTTGTGAGTGATGGCAAGATCAAGTATATCATTATCTCTGTGTGTAACTATAGTGAAGTAGGTCATGAGAAATGAGTAAATTGAGGAATTGAGTGTTAGGGTATTAGAGAGAGTATCAATCCATATGACGAATTTGTCAATCTGTATGTATGTAGGAGGGTAGGAGTTGGGGAGGAGAGAAAGACTGTAAGCCCAGTACTGAACTAAGTGAGGAAAGAAGGGGTGTTTCTTAGAGACTGGTAGATAACAACTACCAGAATCATGTTTGGGTGATAAATATGGAACCTCAGAGGGGGAGAGATTACCAGGTGATGGTGGTAAAGGGAGAGGCTGGAAATGGCAATGGGGAGCAAGGTGTAATCTAACTCTCTGAACCATCTCAACCAGTGAGTCAGATGGTGATGGAAAACTGATGATAGAAAAGATAATCAGGGAAAATATACCATCAGGAGACAGCACATGAATGAAAGAAGATGGAAAGAGTAGGAAAAAAAAAGGTTTAGGGTACAATCTAATTTGTCACTTATGAAGCAGGAATTCCAGTGGAAAGCTTAAGTAGCTTTAGAGTGGGACTTTGGAAAGAGGTTGAGGGGCATAGGAATAAGGAAAGAAGATTTGAACAATGGCAACTTAGGTTCATAATCACTGAGATAGGGTGGGTATGATGGGTCGAGGTGTATTAATCATTTAAAAAAAATTCAGATAGCTTATCATTTGTCCAAAGGGATTACCTTAAGTGGAATAGTCCTAACACATTAGGAAGCTTTATGTAATTGAAAAGGGGCAATGGGAAGACAAACCATGATATCCATGTCCCTGGAGTCTCTATTGCAGAGGCCTGACACTTTTATGCTGTAAATCATGGATTTTTAACCTGGAATCCATGAACTTTAAAAATATATATATAACTATTTCAATATAATTAGTTTTCTTTGTTTTTTTTTACTATGCATTTTATTTTTATGCATTTAAAAACTAATCTGTGAAGGGGCCCATGGGCTTTACCAGACTACAAAGGAATCCATGATACAACAGAGGTAAATAACCTCTGCTCTAAGATTCAGAGGCTTCCTGAATAAAACTCAGGTTCAATCTCAATTTGCATAGTCAACAAGCATTTATTAAGCATTTGCTGTTTGCCTGACACTGTACTGGGTGCTGGGGATACAATGACAAAATAAAGCAGTTCCTACTCTCAAGGAAACTACATTCTGTATAAGCCAAAAGACAGAGTCTAAATCTTGTTATCAGAGTAGTTATGCTGTGTGAATTAGGACCACAGAGTAGAGAGAGATGATGATCCACTTAGTTCCACCTGTCCCCTTCCTCTTCTCTCTCCTTTCCTTGGATTAAGAGAATGCTTTCAGTAAACCCTAAAACAAGGCAGGTAACTTTTCAAGCAGGGCTATACAAGGGTCTTCTACCAGAAAGATTTCTTTCTTAAGTGATCTTTTTTCTCCAGCTCTCTGGGAGACCCATATGAAAGACAAAAACAGAAGGCAGAGACAAGCACAGGAAAGACTAGGTATCAGAATGATTTTAAGAAAGAGGCAGGATTTACTTTCCTCAAAAGAGCTATTCCTCCATCCAAGCTATTCTAATGAAGTCCTGATACCCCATACACACACATCTCCCACAGGGCATACTGTTGGGACCTGGACTTCTCTCTTCTGCCAGAAATACGAAAGAAAAAAATGTAATTGTCTCCTACCATGCTTAATACATTACCAAGAGAAACCAAATATCCTTTTTCTTTCATTTCTTTTTTTTTTCTTTCCCTTTTGGTTGAAGCAACTTCAGAAGCCCAGGCCTCCAAAGCCAAGATTGACCTCAAATATAAAGGAGTCTCTCCTTCTTTAGGATTCCTCTACATATTCCTGGGACATTTAGTCCTTAAATGATTTGGTTTTTTTTTTCTTTTTCTTTTCATTGAAGCAACCTCAGAAGCCAGGCCTCTAAATCCAAGGTAGTCCTCAAGTATAAAGGAGCTCTCACCTTCTTTAGGATTCCTCTACATATTCCTTGGACATTTAGTCCTTAACTGACTTGTGTCTTATCTTCTATTATCTTCCTGAGTTCTTATTTAACCCTTGTAGTATTATTTATCTATTTTAAATAATGAAAGGAAGCTTGACATAGGGAAGAGGGTGGTTGTCTTGGAATCAAGAAGACACTAACTGATCCTGGGCATCTCACTTAACCCTTACCTACTTCAGATAGAGAGACAATAGCAGGAAGAATAGGTTGCCAAGGATATATGGCAGTGGCATAAGAAGAATGAGAGATAATGGATGGTTAGGTCAAAAGATACACTCATATTCATGTCACATTCAAAGGAATCAATGGAAGGTCTCCAATCTATAGGGGATTTATATGAAGATAAGCAAGGGAATTTCAGGGGATTAGAGGTATGGAGGGATTGAGATCTCTAGTAGAGGAAGGAAGCTGCTGATGAGACGTCCAATCCACTAAAGTTTTGTTATTTAAATTTTCACTGGATGATTTTATCTCATTGGGAATCTTTAGGGTTAAGATCATGTTCCCAGTTCTTGGGACAGAGCAAAACTCAATTCCTGAGCCAAGTTATGACTACATCACAGTTATAGCTGGAGCAGATCTGCTTTTGCTCAGATCAACATGATACTAACTCTAAAGATTCCCAACATCATCTCCTGATCCATACTTCAAAACCCTGGAGAGTAAGAATTCAGCCTTAGGTCTTTGGTCACTCAGCTTTAGATATCCTCCCCAAAGTCTCACATATAGTGGAATAAGATTAGAGACTAGACTAGTGATTTCATTGGAACAGGGACCTCCCAGGGAATCCTTTATCAAAGCAGGTTGGCACTTTCTCTGCAACTCATAATCTTTGAGAATTGACTAAAGCTTTGAGGAGTTAAGTTCACACAAGCCAGTGTTGGTTAGGGGCAGGACTTGTTGCCAGGTCTTTTCTGACTTGGAGGTGTGCTTTCTATCTATTCTATCACATTGCCTTAATAATAAGATTTTTTGATAGCTTTTGTTTTTGCATCACCTAGATTTCCTCATCCCTCTTTACTTTCTCTTTCCCTAAAAGTCATACTTTTAACGAAGATTTTGAGACACACACACACACATACACACAGAGTTCAACAAAACTTGTCAACACATTAAAAAATATGGCATTATATGCAATGTGTCATACAAATGGGACTCATTTACATACACATAACACACAGTTCAGCAAAGAAGGATAGGCAAATGGGTTTTCTCAAAGAACTTAAACTCCAATAAGAAGCGAATAAGCAAGTCCAGATGCCAAGAAACAATCCTGGAAAGCAGATGGAAGTGAATTGGTGGTGATGGTGATCCTTGATGGGGAGAGAGTGAAGGAGTTCAATAAGAAGTGCTGTCTGTCTCTGGGATGTGGTACCTGCTACACCTTTCTCATCTGTCAACCCACAGCAAGTATTGCAAGATACATTCTTCCATTTCTGCCTTCTCCCCACTGTGTTGTGAGGCAAGACAGGAATTGAGATTGTTGCTGAGGATGGAGAGAAGGGCAGGGCGTAACAGGTCAAGCTATTTGGTCTCTTTCTCCATTGTCAGAAACATTTGTTTGGTTTTAAGTTTGGTGAAGCTCCAGAATACTAGAGATCAGAGTACATTATAAATATTGCTCTCAATTACTGGCAGATCCTTCCCAGAAGAGTTTAATGAGACCAGAGGAAAGGTGGGGGTAAGGGGCACAGTTGCTTAACAGTGGTTCCCTGGGTGGCTCGTGGGTCCAAACATATGGATTTCAGAAATAATCCATACAGGTTCTCTTCATCTGGAAGAAAGACTAAGGGGGAAGCAAGGGAGGGGTGGGATGAATCCTCCATGCCTACTTAGTGCCCTGAAATTGTTTTCTGGGTCTTCTCAGCCCTTCATGAAGTGGGTTTTCTGATACTTTCTCCAACCATTCCTCCCTTCCCCATAAGTACCCCACCCTTCCATCCCCATCTCCCAACCCTGTTTTCAATTTTCTCCCTTTTTATTCCTCTCATGTGTGTGTGTGAAGAACCAGCCCTGCGGCACTGTTGTTTTAAAAAGGACTTCTGTACTCAGAGCTCTGGGCTGCATTTTAGACAATTATGTGGGTTTTAGAAAGGGTTTTCTTCTTCTTTTTAATCTTATTATTATTTTTATTATTTTTAAAGAGGGAACATGAAAACCTTTAATGAACTGTGGGAAGAGACTCAGCAGCAGCACTAGGAAGACACAGCAGATTCTTTGGGGCCCTTCCACAGCCCTCCCTTCACTTCACAAGGATGTCTTGGGCCTTTGATTACAATATGACCCTTCTAAAAACATCAAGGAAGAAAAGAGAGGATATTACCTGTTATACTACATTTCACTCCTGCTCCCGACGTCCAGCTGCTCTTTTTCTCTCAACCTCCATTTCTCATCCACAATGACAGCAGTATCCTGAAAGGTGGTGTCTGGTGCACAGGTATACCCTGAATCTCATTGTGTATGAACCCCAGATTTCATTCCCATGGCAATGTGTGTGGCAGAGGGAAGGGGGAGGTGTGCAGCCTGCAAGCCTATCGGACATTATGGGATTCTCCCTCATTAGAGCACGTTTAAGTGTTTCAAGCATGATCTGGTGACCAAAACTACAATCAGCATTCAGAGAAGAGAGATCAGCACAGGCCGGAGCAATCACACAAGGCTCCATGGCAAAGGTGGGTAATTAAGGAACAATGGGATTTGGAGAAGCAGAAAATTGATGAGTGACATTCTAATGGGAAAACAGCTTGGAGTAAGGATGCAAACAGAAAAAATGCTGATGCTTGGCCAGGTCAGAAGAGCCTCTAGAGATCACCATTCTCGTGGGACAAGAGAAGGTGGTTGTTGTTATTTTTGTTCTTTGTTCTCCCAAGAGGATCATGACATCAGGGAGGGATGCCGTGACATGCGAGTGATTGGATTTAAGTGAGGGAGGGTCCGGCTCACTTTCCCCTCCAGAGCCATCTGAGTCCAGTGGCCAGATAGAGATCAAGATGACTGGAGATGGCCCTGGATGAAATGGGAGATCTTGGGTTTTTTAAGCTAAGGTCTTAATTTAACTGAGGCTGCACCCATTCAAGGATGAAGGCAATTTGAGGCAAAGAATCTCCTCCAAAAAAAAAAAATCTAAATAAATCAATCAGTCTAGGAAGGAAAGATCTTCAGGGTTTCTGACCAGAGCAGAAATGGTTGTTATTTTCATTTAATCTGAGCCAATCAGAATCCAAACAATGACCAAATGGAGTAGCCAATAAGAATCAGATTGAAAAGGACAATATGCTGGGTGTTTGGGTGGGCCCTTGTCAGAGGTATATCACCTTGACCACTCCCACCCAGGGCTCACTTGTTCACTTGCTAGGTGTCAGGTGCTGGGAAACAGAGAACATGACTCTCCAATGTCTCCTTAACAACACCATTGCCCTTCTTTCAGATAAGTCTCTTCATCTGTAAAATGGGTTTCTCTATGCTGGATAACTGACTAGCCATGAATGAAAAGGAGGGAAAGAGTGCCAGCTTGTAAGATTGAGGTCACACTGGACAGATCCCATGACTAAATCTGCCTGAGGAAGTGGATCTGTGATGGTTGTAACAAAACTGAAGGGGAGCTCACCAAATTCCCACTGTAATAGAAGGAGTTGGGAAATCAGATAAAGAAAAAAAAGAGCTCTTTTTCACTTCTTTGGCGTCTAGGTGATTGTTATGAGGATCAAATAAAATAAAAATTAGCATAGTATCTGGCACTGTACACATGCCAGTTATTAATGTTATTAATATTAATATTAACATATAAAATTATTGAATTTGTGTTGAATTGAAAGAAATTGAGTTTAATTACTTAGAGGCATAGCTAGGACAGAAAACAAAAGAAAAAGATGTTTCCAGCCCTGCTAAACCATCCCTTGTTATTATTATTATGTTTTAAAAGAACACCTTCCCCCAAAACTGGGAAATAAACTCTCACATTTAAACCCTCTCAATTATCTCCTTAGTGGGCAACTAGGTGCCACAGTGGAAGGAAGTGCCTGTCCTGGAGTCAAGAAAATTCATCTTCCTGAGTTTAAATCCTGCCTCGGACACTTACCAGCTGTGTGACTCTGGATAAGTCAATTAATCCTATTTACCTCAGTTTTCTCATTTGTAAAATAGCTGGAGAAGGAATAGCAAACCACTCTGGTATCTCTGCCAAGAAAGCCCCAAATGGGGTGATAAAGAATAGGATACAACTGAACTACAACAGCCTTCTTAGTGTTTCCCTTATGAACTTTCATACTGTACTTTACATCAGAGTTATTGATATGTTAGCAGAAAATGGTCAATAAGAAAATGCAACATGCCCTGCCTGTTGCAGTCCTCCATGTGGCTTTCTTTTGTGTGTTTTCTCAGTTCTAGCTCAGTAGCCAATCAGAAATGTTCTTTCCCATCACTATGTGGTAAGCAGATAGAAAATAGTCACAGAATAGTTGCCCATGTTCACAAATCATCAGTCAGAACATGCTGTACATGCTCATAAGAACATGTCAATGAAACTAGGCTTTCATTAGCTAGTTTTCCATTACAGAGAGATAGGCTTTCTCTCTTCTACAGCTCTGTGAGGGTGAAGATTATGTTTTATTTATCTTTGGACTCTCCTGAAGGCCTAAAAGTAAAGGACCTTACACTCAGTAGAAACTTATCAATGAGAAAAGGAGAAAAAAAAAAGGATGGGGAAGGGACGGAAGAACTGAGAAAGGGAAGTTGGCTGTAATTCTTTTTCTAATTTGTTTTTTGGTATTTTCTCTCCTCTCTTCCAGTGCCCTCATGCCACTTCTTATTCTAGCTACCTCATGTTTCAGACCTTTCCAGAATCTATAAATATTTATGAACTCAATGTCCTTAGCTTTTTTTAACCTAAGATGATAATAGTCAAACTGATCCATGCTGACTTTTTAGTGAATACCAATAATATAAAGTAGCCTTTGCAAAGGATCAGTTGCATTTTATTTTTTAAAAATAAATTTTATTCATGTATTTGGTTTTTATATCAGATGAAGTTTAAAACTCAGTGTGTCCCCTCCCCTCTCCCTCTCTCAGACAGCAATGCTTTATAGATAAAATAAAATAAATACAAAGAAAGAAAGAAAAGAAAAAAAATTGTTCAGCAGAACTAAACTAACAGAAATATTTTCATTTTAGCAAGAGCCTTCTTAAGGCACCACATATAACCTCAAACAGAAACCAGTGGAGAGATAATTTAGGACAGAGTTCAATTATTCCAGATAGGCTTCTATATTGCTCAGAACCAACACTGTCAAAATGGTATGTTCTTGGGATATTGTTTGCCCAGGGCTTTCTACTCCCAAACCCCTTCAATGAGTATGTACTTGTGAGATTTCCTACCTAAAGCCAATGTCTTAAGCAACAAATCTACCAAAAGCCAGTGATTCAATGAGGCCCTTAGGCTTTCTGTATTTAGAACAGCATTCATTCATAAGTTTCCTGTTCTCAAATGGCATTCAGCCATTACTATCTGGTAACTTTTAGGAAGCTCTCTCTTCAGTGAAATGAGGGGAAGATGCTCATGGATTTAGGCTCATAGATTAGAACTGGCAGGAAACTTGTAGGTCACCTCTTTATTTAATAGACAAGGAAACAGACCTAGAGCAGTTAGGTAGTTCCCACATAGTAAGCAGCATGACTGTGATTCAGACTTTGGGGTCCTGTCTCCAAATCCATCTCTCTCTCTCTCTCTCTTTCTCCGTCTCTCTCTCTGTCTCTCTCTCTCTCTCTGTGTCTTTCTGTCTCTGTCAGTCTCTGTCCATCTCTCTTTGTTTCTGTCTCTCTGTCTTTGTTTCTCTGTCTCTGTCATCTATCTGTCTCTCTCTAAACCACACTGCTCTGTCACATTTAGAATGAGGTTAACTACAAGATCTCTTCCAGCTTGACTACCACATGCTTCTTTGATAATGAATATACCAACCTTCCAGGAATTAGGGATTAGAGTTGTTGACATAAAATGCTTTGAGCTTTTAGCTAAAGAGGTTTAGCATATATCAAGGCAGTTCAAATCTCAAGCACCATTATGACTTTTCTCCGAAGAGAATTGTGGAAAAAGGATGGTGGGAAGAGATGTTTCCTGAGGAAAGTAATTTAAGAAAGAGAAAATTTGCCTTTTCTCTCCTCCAGATTCCACTAGAATTTTTAGAATAGCAAAGAATTATCAGAATGTCCTAGAAAGTAACATGATTCTAGTCTTTAATTAAGAAAAATCAGGAAAATTGCCAGGAGGCAAAAACCAGCTTCAGTAACTTACTGACAGTGTGACCTTAACCAAATCATTTTCTTTTTCTGGGCTTTAATCTCCCAATCTGTAAAATGAGTGGATTAGATCTTTAAAGTTCTTTCCCCGATTTCAATTACATGATCCTAAAATAATTAACCATATGTGTATAAAGTCTTCACATGACCAATTCAATTGCCTATAAGAGAATTGAAAAGATTCATAACCCAGCTTTGCTTTCTTTTATCCCTTACCACATTGCTTGTCCCATAGTAGGCTTAATAAATGCTTGATTTCTTCCTGTGTCATTTTGAGTAATTAATTTAATTTGGGGGAGGCCTTAATTTCCCCACCTAAGGATAGACTAACTGGCCTCTAATTACAATTCTAAATCTATGATTCTTCATAATAAGTCCTAGCTTCAAAAGTCACAAAGGACCAAAATTTTCAAAAAAACTTGGTACCTGCATTGGCCAATCACAATTCCAAAGGACTCAGGGTACACACTGAAATACTTTTTGGACATGGCCAATATAGGAAATTATTTTTCATAAATATGAACTTTTCTTATGAGTTTTTTCTTTCTTTTTCAATAGTAGGGAGGAAGGGGAAAGCAGAAGAAAGAAAAAGTTTTTTGTTCATTGAAAATAATTTAATTTTTAAAATAAATTTTAAATCCTAAAAAAACACAAATGAACTCATATGGGGATTATAAATTGTTATCTCACAAAATCAAATAATCAAATAATTGTTCACATAAGCTTTCTGAAGGACAAAGACTCTGGATGCTACGGCTGTGAAATGTAATAAATTTCTGTTTTCTAGAGAGTGTCAGAAACAAGGGAACATCTCATCTCCCCCAAAATTTTTGCATTTACATATGGGCTTGCATAGAAACAAAGGAGGGGACAATAAGACCACTAAAACTGTTTTTGCAGTTCCTGTGAATTGGGGGGCATTGCTTTAGATCAAGACTTCAATTTTTACCACTCATAAACCCTTTTCTTCCAAGAAATTTTTAACATGACCCCAGGTATATGGGTATATAAAATAAGTAAACAAATCAAATATTTACAGGTAATAAATCATTTTTTCTCAACCCCCCAAATTCAGTTATGAAACCCCACATGGAGTCAATCTACAATTTAAAAAGCTGTGCTTTAGATAGTGCAGTTTCTAAAGGGTGAGCTCTCTTGTCTACCAGCAGAGGTCAGCAAGTACATCTCCAATGGAACAAAGCTTTGTTCCAAGCTGAGAAGGAATAGGAAGGATTGCTTTAGGTAAAAGAAAGATAGAAGAATTAGCTGCAATTGCCTACCCAGAACATAATCTTAAATCCTGTCTCTACTGCCAGAAAACAGATTCTGCTCACCATTCCAGCCCCCAAACCTTTCCAGGAAGCCAGAAGTCCTACCCGAGGTGGAGAAAAGATGAACCCAGTCTGACATAATGAAATTTAGCAGTACTTTCCCTTTGTTATTAGTAAGACATCCCCTAAAGTCATCTAATTTTCACTGTGGCAGGGAAATAATTCTGGGATCTCCAAGGCTTTGTCATGAAGACCAACTTCAGGGCTTCGGAAAGGCCTTAGAAGGCATGTCCAATAACTATAAGAAAAGCCTAAATGCCAAAAAGCTGGATAAATTATATTGGCCACATCAACTCATGAAGATCATCTACAAAAGTATGGAGAAGCTACCATATACACTGAAGAACTGTCTACAATGATGAAATAGAAATCATTGAAGTATATAGAATTATTCATGACAATAACTCCAACTAGAGGCTTATGAAACAAATAAATATTGTTCTCTGTAGTCAAGTCAGATCAACAAGTATTTATTTAAACACCTGTTACAGGACTAGCATTGTGCTAAGTGCTAATCACCTAGCCTGCCTTCAAATCCTGGCTCTGCTATGGCAGAGAGCAATGACATCGGGCAAGGTTTCTTCATTAGTAAAATAAGGGGAAGGGAGCTGAACCAAATGGTCCCTTCCAGCTCTAAATCCATTCTCCTGAATCACTTACCCTTTGGGGCCTCAGTTTTCTTACCTGTGAAAAAATGGAGATGAATTAGAATCATTACCAAGACATTATGATGAATGGATGGGACCCTTCCAAGTTCCCCTGCAGCATTAAATTGTATAATCTCATGATCCCTTTGACTTTGGCAGCTTTTTGTCTGGTTGACATGAGTTCATACCCTAGATGACTCAACCCTAGAACTCTGGGATTTCTATATTCTCTGGCCTGAGAGCCCCTAGTTTATAGGTCTCTTTCCCCATGATAGTCAAATCACATCTTTTTTTTTTTTAATACTCCATTTCTAGCTTTATCTTTAATAATTCAGGTTGCAATGATCAGATAACTCCTATCATACACTAGTGTCATCATAAAATCCAGAATCAAGGGAAGAGAGAGTTGTGTTATCAGGGGTAAGGATT
This sequence comes from Myrmecobius fasciatus, assembly GCA_023553655.1. Classification (NCBI taxonomy): domain Eukaryota; kingdom Metazoa; phylum Chordata; class Mammalia; order Dasyuromorphia; family Myrmecobiidae; genus Myrmecobius; species Myrmecobius fasciatus. The sequence goes on from JAJPUD010000246.1 coordinate 547,518, forward strand.
TGCCCAAAATATGCAGAGCAAAGCAAGGATTCTTATAATTTCTCTTTGATTAAGATCTTTTCTTGCATATCCTTTTAAAAACTTCAATAAACATAGTGCTCAGTATATCAAACTAGAGGAAAGAGAGATTTGAAAACATGTTTTTTGAGGAAAAAATGGTGGGGTTTTTTATTATTGTTGTTGTTGTTATTTAGTTGTGTCTCATCCTTCATGACCCCACTTGGGATTTTCTTGGCAAAGATGCTGAAATGGTTTGCCATTTTCTTCCCCAGGCCATTTTAAAGATGAGGAAACTGAGGCAATTGGGGTGATATGATTTGTTTAGGGTCACATAGCTAGTAAGTGCCTGAGGCCAGATTTGAACTCAGGAAAATGTAGCATTTTGACTCAGGCCCAGGGAGCTCTCTTTCCACAACACCCACCACCTAACTGCCCCAAAGATAAGGAAATGACCATAATTCAAAAGCCAATGTGTCTCTAAGTAAATAAGTTGGATTCTCTGGGTCTTGTTTTTCTCTCAAGCAAAATGAAGGGCTTAAACTGAATGATACCTACGGGCCTTCTCATTAGGCCTATGATCCCAGGATCTGGATCTAGCCCCAATTCTACCCTTGAAATAACTTTGATGAGTCTCAACTTCATTCTGGGCCCAGGTTTTCAGAGGAGTGCTAGAGCCAGTTCAAACTGGCTTGTAGTGTTAAATGTTCAGTATGAGCATTATACCTGGGAAATCAGCAAACATTGCAAATCGGGGCTTGATATATTGTTTTGTTGGTTGTCTAGACTTAAGGAAGTGATGGAGAAAATTTTAATCATGCAGATTTCTTTTGGGGAGATAGGAGGAATCAGTTGTTAAACATTTACCAGTGTACCACTGCTAAGGTCCCATCGGTTCTGAAACTTATGAGTCTGTGAATTCCACTCTACTTTTCAATGGAGAGAACAGATATAAGGACCGAAGGGAGGGAAAAACAGCCATTTAATGGAGTCATTCCCTGTTGATCCTTCTGGGAAAGCAAGGCTCCTTCTTCCCAATGACCTTAACCAAGGGGAGGACCGAGAAGAGAGGAAGAGAAAGGATTTAGGCAAACATCTCAGACTAATTTTCTTTCTCTTTAAATTTCCTCCAAAACGGTCATTTGAGTAGAAACATAACAGGCTGCCTCTCCTCCAGGATCCCACAGGTCACTGGCAATGGGGTGAGATTCTCAACCTTTCCCTCCTGCCCCTTTCCCTGAAGGAACAGCCTCTGCATGGTGGGAATGCAACTCGGACTTTCAGCCTGGAATTCTTCCTGATTAGGGCACTCTCCGTTCCTTTCTCGGAGCTTGTAACACAGCCTCCCTCCCTCTCACTCCCAAGCCTAAGGCAGACAGTGTCTGGTTCCCATGAGGGCCAACCCAGGACTGGGGAAGTCTGGAGGTTTCAATGTGACTTGCTGCCAACTTCCCCCCCCACACACACTCCCTCTCCCACTCCATGCACAAAGATTGAGGAAATGCTTGCTGTTCCCAGAGGTTCTGAAGCAGCCAGAGTCTGCCCAGGGACATCGTGAGGAAAGTCTGGAGAAACAGAAAACATACATCATTGTAAACGCCCCAGACCATCAGGCCAGAGCCCTGCCCCTCTCATAGTGCACAAAGAGGGAAGGGGGCAACATTTACAGGGTCCTAAGAGACAGATTCCAGGGAAATGCCAGCAGTCCCCCCTTGGGTCTTCTGCACCCCCAAAAGGGCCCCTCTGGCTCCCTCCTATTCCTTTTCATCCTTCTTTGAGAGTATCAAGTAGTAGAAAGAGCACTGAACTAGAAATAAAAAAAAATCAGCCTAGAACAGAAGTATAAAGGGGAGAAGAAAGGGAGTGAAAGAAAAGGAGACAAGTAGATCTCCCCGCAGCATAGGACAGGCCCTGGATTTGTCAACAAAGCACCCAGGTTTGGGAACTTTCTGGAGATGCTAATTACAGCATCCTAAGGTCAGGCCAGATCTCCAGGGCTCCTTTCTTCTTTTTTAAAATGCAGACTAGAGGGGCAGCTAGATGGCACAATAGATAGAGCATCGGCTCTGAAGTCAGGAGGACCTGAGTTCAAATTCAGTCTCAGATGCTTAATACTTCCTAACTGTGTGATTCTGGGCAAGTTACTTAGTCCCAATTGCCTCAGCAAAAAAAAAAAAAAATGCAGATTAGTGATAATCTCGAAGGACCCCTTGACCTTTGCACCTATTTATATTTTGAATTGTTAATAAGATTTAGAACTAAAAGAGATCCTGTAGCCCATACCCCTTATTTTACAGAGGAAAAAACAATGCCAGGGAACAGAGACAGCTTGCCCAAGATCCTACAGTTAATAAAAATAAAATAAAATGACTAGAGGTAGGTTCAACTCCACAGCTTCTAAGTCTAAGATGCCTTATTTGCTTAATATGTTTTCCCTTCTCTAGATCTCTGTTCCTTGTCCCCATTTACTTCTTGCTGTAAGCTCTTATTGGATCAGAAGGCTGGGAATCCTTACTCTCCAGTATGATTTTCCCCCAGGGCTGTGTTGGAGCCAGTTCAAATCAGCTGATAGGAACCAATTATTAAATTTTCAGTGTGAGCATTTATACCTCAAAAATCAGCAAAAGCTACAAATCAGGCCTTGATTTTGTCTTTTGTTGATTGTTTAATCTTAAGAAAGTGATGGGGAAAGTGATATTAATAAAGATTAATTTTTTAAAATATGCCTTCCATATATTTTGTGGAGAGGAGAGCCAGTTGCTGAACTTTTACCCCTATTGAGCCCCCTCTCCAGGCACTCTGGCCTACAAGATGCAGATGACCCCTGCCCCATCTATTGCTCAAAGAGAAAGGAAAGATCTAGATGGTACCCTGCTGGGGTCAGAATTCCAGGGGCTTAGAAACCTGCCTTACAGGTCTAACCTCTCATATCATCGGAAAGTTTCAGAGCACCATGGGCAGTTTTCAAGCTCTGCTATTAAAGGACACAGCTCTTTGTTGGACAATTTCTTCCATAAGAGAGAATCTTGCTTATATTCAACAAACATCTATGCAACATGGAATAGCAGAGAAAAATTCCATTTCTGAGTCAGAGAGATCAAGCTTAAAGCTGTGTCTGACATATATGGATTACATGACCTGGCAAGTCATGTAATCTCTTAGAGCCCCCAAGCAACACTATAAGACAATAAGTCACAGAATAGTTGCTGAGATGCACTGATCAAATGTTGTATCACTATTAGAATCTTCCCTCCACTCCTAACTCTCTTCTCCCAATTCCCAATATTGATGAAATCACAAGTCTAGATCAAAAGAGAAAATATTCAGGCACTGTGGATATAAAAATGAAAACTAAATAAAAATAAACATTTTAAAATTTAAAACAATAAATTAAAAAATAAAGACTCTGGCTTTATTAGCTATATGAATGAACTGGGAAAAACAACAGGATATGACGTGCATAAATCAGAGTGATTCAAAGTAGAATATAATGGGGCAGAGGGAAGCTGCAGACAATTTTCTAGGAAAATTTGAGGTGGGGAAAAAACATTTTCAGGTAGATTAGGAAAGGCTTCATGGAGGAAATGACACTTGAATTGGAACTCAAAGGAAAAGAAGGATTTCAAAAGGCAGAGATGGGGTGGGAATGCATTCCAGGAAGAGAGAAGAGATTGGATTAAATGAATTCTGATATTCCTGTTAACATGATGCTAAGAATTATGAACTATAGAACTATAAGGTTTAGTCTTTACTGCCAAAAATGTCTAGTCAAGAAATTGAACACATTTGGGAAATAGCTATTTATTCATTCACTCACTCAAAAAACTTTTACCAATCAATCCCTAGGCCATCTTGTACCTCTGAGATTTTGTTGGATAGCTCTTGTATCAGGTTATTCATAGCAAAGTGGGATAGGCATCCTTTGGGGACTTTTCATTTTTTTAATTCATTTTCTACACTTAGATGATGTGGTTATGCAAGCATCTGGCATTCCCTGCCCCCACCCCTAGAAAGATCCCCTTAAAAGCACACAAGCTCACAAGGCTCAAAACATTAACAGTTTTATTTACAAGTTAATAGAAAACAAGAGAACTCAGATCCAAGCCCATAAAAACAGTGATAATGACCAGTGAATAATCACTCTCTCCTCACTCAAAAACCTGTACATTCCTAGTCACTTACTAACCTTTCATCTGGAACCAGTCAATGTTTGCTCCATCTACCACATCAATGCTCCCTTCTGTCATCTCTTTGTCTCAGCAGGAATTCATTTCCCAGTTCCCTGCATCCTTTGGCTCCTGGCGCTTTTATCATGTATTCATAGTCATTACTCCCTGTCCCTGTCTTCCCCTAGAGCCCTCAAGCAGTTGCAAACTCAATCTGCTAGTCTCCATAGTTTATAATTTATAAAACTCTTCTTAGCTACGAACAGGTGGCCATTTAATTACTCCCACCCCAGTTGCTATCCTCTGCCACTTTGCCATACTCTCCAGTCTCCAGCAGATGGTGGTCATTCATTATACTCTCAGAAGTCCAACTCTCAAACAACTTGTTCTAAAGAGAACCTCCAGTTGTGTTAATAGACCCAAGCTTTACTTCCTTTTGCACGTGTCTCCATAGCTCTGGGTTTCACATACACAAGGGACCTCTTAAAATCTTAAAATCACACACTCACTTCTTGAATCTTACCAAGGAAGTCTCAGTTGCATCTAGCACAATGTCATCTCCAAATAAGAACATCTGGAGGACTTCGTCTATAATTGTGTAGCTCTGCCTCACTCAAATCCAACTCACTCAAGTCAAGACATCATCTTTGCAATGCTGTCGGTATTCTTTGAGAGTGAAGGACCAACAATAATAGCAACTTGGGAATCCCTCTTCTATCTAGACTCCAGTGGTGATTGATCAATCACCAACCCTCTTGACTTCTCTGCAACATCAGGTGTAGTTGACTACCCTAACTCCTCCTGGATATTCTTTCCTCCTTAGGCTTTCATGAAACTGTTTTTTCTCTCTTAGTTCTCTGCCTCCCTATATTTCTGCTTCTCAGCTTCATCTTTCAAATCACAGCTCTGTATGAGGGATCCTATGATTCTGATCTCTTCTTTCATTCTACACAAACATTCTCTGTAATCTAATCAGTTCCCATGGATTTCAGTTGTTTCAGCTACGCAGACAGCATTCCATTATTGATGAGGTCCTTGTCTTTCTCCAGAGCTCTAGTCCATGCATTCTCTACCAACTGACTGCCTAGAGCATGTGTCCAAATGGATGTTGCATAGGCTTGTCAAATTCAATATGTCCAAAACAGAACTTACTATATATAGTTTCCCAATATCCACTCTTCATCCAAACTTCTTCTGTTGAGATATCACCATTCTTATAGTCACTCAAGTTCAGAACTTTAGAATCACTCTTAACTTTTCACTCTCTCTCATTCCCAGCATCCAATCTATTGCCAAGTCTTATTGATTTATACTCTTAACTATATCTTTCAAATACATTCCCTTCTCTCCACTCATATCACAACTACCATAAATCAAGCCTACGTTACCTTCACCAGGGCTGCTTCCATAGCTTCCTAATTGGTTTCTCTTTGTTCAGTCCTTTGCCTCACCAATTCATTCTCTATCCCCAGATTCTTTTTTTAAATTTTTATGAAAGCTTTTTATTTTTCAAAACATATGCATGAATACTTCTGCAACATTAGACTTTGCAAAACCTTGTTCTAGTTTTCCCCCACTTCTTCTACCCCACTCCTCTAGATGGCAAGTAGTTCAATATATGTTAAACATGGTAGAAATATATGTTAAATTTAATATATGCATACATATTTATATAATTATACAGGACTGAATGAAGAGAAATCAATCAAATCAATAATATTGGATGTGATTGCAGCCTGCCTTATTAGAATTATTGTGCATTATTACTCTTCAGACACTAACATTCAGCCAAATAGGCCTGCTTGCTATTCTCTAAACATGACTTTCCATTGTTCACATGTACACCTTTACATAAATTAGAGAATTCCCCATACCTAGAGAATACCTTTTCTTATCTCCAAGTCTTAGAAACCCTATCTTTCTTTAAGGATCAGCTCATACCGCTTCTTGTATGAGGTCTTTCCTGATTTTTCAACCCAAATCTATTGATGTTAGAATCTCTTATAATATACAAGATGTCCCAAAAGTCTTAGTGTGATTTTAATGTCTTAAAGCTTAAAACTGCAGTTACTCTGGGATTACTCTTTCAGAACCAAGCCAGCTACACCTCCCTTTGATTGCAGGGACTCTGTGGACCAATAGAATCATTTTTCTCTAATCCTATCTGTTTGAACTCCCATTTTAGTGTGTTTTCCCAAAAGCCTGTGACAACTCCCTCTCCCCCACAAATACATGCAGGGGAAAGTGGGTTCAAGCTTAGAGACCATAAGTGACAAATAGGTAACTCACATTTTCTGGTTGCTAGAAGTCCTGTTCTCCTGTTTGTGAAGAGCTCAAGAAGTTTCCTCCTAAGCATGGTAAACCTGCATCAATCTTTGATCTTGTGGTCATTGCCATCAACTGACTTGGGGACATTTAGTAGGAAAATGGGAAGTCAAATAGCTTCCAGAACTTCTGGAGCTAGAAGGTCCTTCTCAAATTGAGGAGTGAGGGAGAATTTAAAGGAGAGTTTGGCCAAAGCTTTTCCTTCCTCCTGAGGGAATTCCTCCTCAAGAATGTACTGGAAAGCCACACACTCCAATTTCTGGAAGTACCTCTCTCTTCTCAACTTGCTTGATATTTATAAATGATCCCTGGAAGCATGACCAAGTTTCCCAGACTGTTGGAACACATGGCCTGTCTGACACCATTTCATTTAATCTAATGTTTTTCAGATTCTTCTTAAACTTAGTCAAAGGATTTCTCATAGATTAATTGAGACATCTCACCTAATTAAACTATGAGGCTAAAATTGAGGAGTGGGGCTACAATTTCCCCTTATACTCTTCCCCCCTCCCCTGGTTTAATATTTGCTGCAAATATAGCATATTTACTAAAATATGATTGGCAAAGTATAACCTGAATAATTTTTTAGTGTTTAGAGAGGGTCTTCATTTCTCTTTTGAATATTGCCTCTAGTGCTTTCTACTAAAAAGTTTCAGGAAAAGTCGATATGGCAGTTTATAATTAAACCCAAAAATTTACACTCTTTCACACTTCCAAATACTTGGTGGTACAATTTGAGAAACAAACATAATTTTCACAAAATCCTAATAAACTGTCACCTGTCTTATTGTTTGTAAAAATGGCCTTCCCCCATCCCAAAACAATAAAGAACAAGAAAAAAAATAAGCCTCTCTCCAGGGAGAAAAGCTTTATAACTTAAAGAATTCTCTGAGCACATGGATCAGGGACATGGGGTGAACTAGAATTTAGCTCCCCATCCTTCAGATGAAAAATCAAGCCAATTTTGATTGGGGCTCAAGTAATATCACTAGTCTCTTGTCACAAAATAAGTGTTCTTTGTCTTAGAAAGGATGAAAAAAAGAAAGAAAGGAGGGAAAGAAAAGAAGAAGGGAAGGAAGGAGGAAAGGAGGAAGAGAGGGAGGAAGGAAGGGAGAAAGGAAAGAAGGAAGGAAGAAAAGAAGGAAAGCAAATAAGAAGGAAGGAAGGTAGGAAGAAAGGTAGGAAGAAAGGAAGGAAGAAAAGAAGGAAAGAAAGAAGGAAGGAAGGAAGAACATTTATGAGTTATCATACCATACCCTAGACATTCTTAGAGGCACAAGTTATTTCTTATATTAACTTCAATATTAATATCTGTACAAGATTCATCAATATAGCAAATATCAATATTTAAACATTCAATGAATCAACAAATGTAAAAGCCTGCAAAAATCATCACAGAAAGAATGGGTTTAACTTTTAGGGAAACATATTGGAAAACCTGACTTGCTGTACAACTGCATTTTAAAGTAAGACAGAAATTGCCAATTTTTTTTAATGGAACTAGGGTATTCAATAATGAAAGTCCCAGGTGGAGAATCTGTCTAATGGGTCTCTGCCAATTTTTATAGCCCAATGTTTATTCTGGATGAACCCCTACAAGTAACCACCCTAGCTCTGGGAACCTGACTTGTGGGTGAGTCTGGGAGTTGGAATAAAGATCTCCAAAGCTTCCCTGGCCTACTGTTCATGATAATTATCTGGATCAACTCTCAGGCCAAATTTTCTGCAAACTTGTCCATTCTCCTGCACCTCACTCTCCCACTCACCCTTTCTTGCTGTGTTAACAAGTGATTCTACTCATAACCTTCCACTACCCCCTCTGAAAAGTTTTGCAACTTAGGTTTAATTCTAAATAAGTGTTTTCTTTGGTTGTCATATCCCCATGCTAATAAGGAGATCAAGTATCTCTATTGATAACTAAATTAAAATTTCTACTTTAGCTTCAATTTCTTTTTTTCCAGCATGCTCCTCAACTTTACAACATGTCCCCAATTCTACCCAAATTAGACTATTTACCATTCCATGAGCTCATCCTACTCTCCATTTTTCTGCTTTTTCATATGCTGGGGTCACAAAGTCTGGAATGTTTACTCTGGTACTATGCCAGTAAATGTTTTACAATTGACTCCTCTGAAAAAAAAAGTTATGTAAAATATACTTTTAAATTTAATTCATATTATTCACATATTCTTCACTGCTTCCTAAAACTAGACAATTAACAAAACAGCAAATAAAACCTGGATTTGTAGTTTGCCAATTTCTGAGGCATAAATGCTCACATCATAAATTTAACAAGTTTCTCTCAAGAACTGATACAAGTTGGTTCCAATGCATTGATAAATCACCCCTAGACTTCTGCCTGTGAAAATTCTTTCTTGCCTTTAAAACATAGCACAAGAATAATTTCTTTAATAGAATATTCCCTTAAATCCCTCTGAAAAATGATCAGCTTCTTCCTGAATCTCTCCTAACATCTTATTTAGATCTGTCTTATGCACTTATATTAAGTTATTTGAATATTTATCTTATTTCTGGGACTCTATTATAAACTCCTTGAAGGCAGAGAAAGATATTAAGATCATCCACTACACCCTGCATCATCACCAATTGTCTTGACTTTAGTGTTGCCACTCAACTTCAAAGACTCTGGAGTGGAAAATGATGTTGAAAACCTTGTGCAACTCTGTGTCACTTATATCTGATTCACACATGAGTCATGAACCCCATGATATCATTGGTACTTTTTGAGAAATAAAGACAAAACAACATTTCCTTAACCTCTTCAGAGAATGTAAACCACTCAATTTCAGGGATTATAATCTTTTTGTTTACCCTGTCCTATTACTGCTATTATTTAATAAATGTTTATTGATTTGGATTAGTGTGAAATAATGACAAAAGTGCTAGATTTAGGATTAGCTTCTTCCATTGAAACTCCAATTCTAATACATACAATTTTGCTTTGGGAAAAATCAATCAGCCTTACAGTGAAGTGTAAACTTCCTGAAAACATTGATGCTTTCCTTGTTTCTTTATACATACGAAACTTAGTATGATACCTTTTAGATGCTGGAATTTAATAAGAAATTAAATATTTGGGATTCATTTCCTCATTCATAAAATAGAAAGGTTGGATTAGAGTCCTGTGAGGTCTCTTCTAGTTCTAATCTACAATCTATGAATTAAATACACCATTAATACTTTATAAGCTTCAGAAAAATACAGACGTAATAGATAGTCAAGAATAATCATCATAATTACTATATTTTTATTATTTACATTAAGCTGGCTTTAATACTTTAACAATCAATGCAAGTTTGATTAATCAAAAAGCAAATTATAATAATCTATTGTTGGCAGAAAAGTATCTTGATGATAGGATATCTAGAAGTATCCCTTTCAGAACCCATGGCAGGTCATGAAATACCTCAATATTTAAGACTGTCATATGAATAAATATGAAACTACCTCAGAAACTGAGATAATTCTTAGTTTTATTTTGATGTTTCTAAGGCCCCTCCATTCTTTAAGTAGGTATTTCAGAGCCACATGCACATTCTACTTTCTAGCTCAAGCTTTGGGGATATTCCTGGATCTATTTGTTGTTGTTTATAAATTCTCAGTGTTGTCTTCTGTTTCTTACATTATCAAAGCTATATCAAAAGCATCCCACCTGCTGGTCCTCCCAGAGAATGATCCCATATAACAAATAGCATTTTTACAATTATTCAATATATTGAAAAAGTCTGAAAACATGCAATATGTAATATCTATTGACCTTCCATCTCCATGAAGTGTTAAGTTAGTATGTCCTTTCTATCTCATTTGAGTCCTGCTTAATATCTATAATTTTGTTATAATCACTTTTGATTTTTGGTGTGATTTTGCTTTCTTGGCTATGTTTACTTGATTTTGCATCAGTTTATATAGATCTTTCTATGCTTCTCTCTATTCATTACACATATCACTTCTTACCAATAGGTGTGAAACATATGATCTGTTTCTTTTCTAATTTATAAAATTCTTTAATATGTTTATATTTACTTATATATAATAAATATATTTATATATAAAATTTATATTTTAATGTCAATATCCATTAATATATATTATGGAATATATAGTAAGAATAATATTTATTATTTCTATCTAATGACTATAATTTCTGTCAGACTGATTGTCATTTTTCTAGCAGCTTTTATCAAATAGGGAGTTTTTCCCAAGTTAATTTGTTTTCTACTTTATCATTGAGTCATTGAGTTCTATTATATCTGAATCTTTCTTGTCTAACCTATTCCATCAAACTCTCTCTATTCTTTAACTAATACCAGATGGTTTTGATGATGAATGTTTTATGATACAGTTTAAAGTCTACAAGTGCTATTTCCATTTTCATTCATATATTTTTTTCACCATTTCCCTTAATATGTTAGATCTTTTGTTATTCCAAATGAATTTTGTTATTATTTTGTCAAGATTTATAAAATGTTTCCTTGGTAATTTAACAAATTAATTTTGTTAATATTATCATGGTTACTTATATTGGCACATTCTAGCCATAAACTTTGAATATTCCTCTAGCTATTTAACTTGTTCTTTCTTTAAGGGATACTTTGTAATTGAATCTATATAAGTTTTTTGTGTGCATCAGTAGATTGATCTACAGATACATTATGCATTTTGTAATTATTTGGAATTAGATTTACCTTTCTATTATTGCTCTTCATGTTTTGTTATTATTACAAAGAAATGCTATTGATTTGGGAGATTTTATTTTTAAGCCTGAAACTTTGGTAAAGCTATTGTCTTAATTAGCGTCTTTGCTGATTCCCTAGGATTTTCCAAATAAACTATTATTCTGTAGGCAAACAAAATTAGTGTTATCCCTTTTTTACCTATCTTTATGTCTTTAATTTTTTCACTTGTCTTATTGCTATTTCCAGAGTTATATCAAAGAAGAGGGAAGAGTATACATCTTTGTTTTATTTCCTTTACTTACTCAAAATGGTTCTGGTGCAACCTCATTGAATTGTGCTTGCTTTTGGTTAGATAAATACTTTATTTATTAATATATATTAGTCATCTCCTGCCAAGATGGAAATTTCTTGATTTTATAGGAAAGAACTCCAGAACTGCCACCTTCTGACTTATAATCAGAAATGGAAATGTCTAGTTATTGGTGTTACTAATACATATTTTTATTTATTAGCTAAGTTGGTTTTTAGAACATATGAGCCAATGAGAAAGACACCCAGCAATGTCTAGGTCAGAAGTATCAAACAGAAGTGTCACATTACTGCCCACAATGCTCCAGATTGTTACCAGAAGACAGACTAAAAATATAATAGAAGAAACTCAATAAAATAAATAAGAATACAATAGAGCATAGTTTTGTGGTTTTCTAAGTCAATGTGCAGTCTTTAAGGATCTTTAAGCACAGTTTGATGCCTCTATTCCTATTTGAATTTGATACACTTGTTTAGTTCATAGAATCACAATTAAATATCTACATCTGGATCTCCAAGAATGTACTTGATCAGTCCACAAAATATTTTCTCCAGTTCCTTTCAAGGCAGCCCATAACCATACCCTTGCTTTTCTCTTACCCCACTATCCTTTACTGTACTGGAGGTGGGGGGGGGTCTCAAAAATTATTTCTCATAATTAAAAATTCCTGATATATCTGGGGATCAACGCATAAAAGCACACTTGTAAAGATTCAATTACAAAGTTCTTCTTAAAGAAATAAAGAACAGCTTAAATAGTTGGAGGAATATTCAGTGTTTATGGCTAAACTGTGTCAGTATAATTTAAAATGATAATACTGCCAAAATTAGCTTAAGCTTTTAATGCTATACTAGTTGAATTACTGAGGGGGTATTTTATAGAACTCAATAAAATAATAACAATTAATTTCAAACAACAAAAATTTTAGCATATCAAAGAAAATGGTGAAAAGACATGGGGAAGAAGATGGAAATAGTACTTCTAAATCTTAAACTACAACATAAAGCATCAGTCACTGTAACCATCTGTTTAAAGATATGGTTAAGCACTATTGGTTAAAGAAAAGAGAGACAGATCATGGAACAGGTTAGGCAAGAAAAATTCAGACAAAACGCAACTCCATAATCTATAAAGTAGAAAATTACTTTGTTCAGTAATCTTCATAATAATACTTTTTCTACCACATCTTGTTACTTCAGAGACTTCTATTTAGATAAATACAATTGCTTTAGCAGAACCAGTGTTACATAATTAAAAATATGGCCCTTTTCTCCTTTATGAGGATCCATGGGAAGTAGTTTGAGATAAGCAATTAATTCATAAATATTTATTCAATTTCTAGTATGTACTTAGCTCTGTGACAGACAAAAAAAAAGAAAAAGAAAATACAAGATAGTGTCTACTAGATAGAGAAAACTAACACATATGGTAAAGATAACAATGCAGGAAGTGATTAATAAGTGCCAAAAGAAAGACACAGACAAGAAAAGCTATAGAATTTCAGAGAAGGAAAGATCATTTGGTGCTGTGTGTGTGTGTATGTGTGTGTGTGTGTGTGTGTGTGTGTGTGTATGTGTGTATAGGGGGAGAAGGAGGTATCTAACAGCACTAGACTAGGATCTAGGAGGCCTGGTTTCTATTCTCCTATTTGCTTTTAAATAAAATATGGGATTTTGGGTAAGTCAATGGATAATAGGAGCTTAGATTTTGAGCTGGAAGATACCTTAGAAGACACCTTAGAAGACATCTAGTTCAACCTCATTTTACAAATAAGGAAACTGAGTCCCAGCAACTTTATTTGACTTGCCTATGATTACATATGAATTATGTACCAGTGAGAACCAAACCATTCAACCCCTGAAAAAGATGGGGAGAACATGATGGCGATGATAATGAGCATTTATGTGGCATTTTATATATATTTCCTTATTGGGCAGCAAGGTAGCTCAGACAATGGTGTATCCAGATGCCGGGCCTGATGACAGGACAACCTAAATTCAAATCCAGCTCCAGATATTTAGCTAGCTATGTGATCTCAACCTTTGATTCCCTCAGTTTCCTCATCTGTAAAATGGGGGTGATAATAGCATCTACCTCTCAGGGTTCTTGTGAGGATCAAAGCAGATAGTTATAAAGAACTTAGGACAATTCCCGACACCTAGTTAATGATATATAAATATTGTTACTATTAAAATTTCTCAAGAACTCTGTAAAATAAATGGTATAAATAGCATTATCCCCAATTTTCAAGATGAAGAACTCAAATTCAGAGAGCTGAGTGACCTGTCCATATGGTCATACAGGTAGTAAATGTCTGAGGTGACATTTGAATCTAGATCTTCCTAACTTCAATTCCAATTCTCTATCCATTATGATGAACTGCCTCTCTAGGATACCACTTTAAAAATAAAAACAATTCATTTTCTGACTAAATCTAAAAACATTTAAATCACTGACCTAGACTTTATAGATGAGATCTGTAGATAATAGATAATTGTTAAATGAATGATGGCCAAATCAGTCCAAAAACAACCACCACTCATTCATTTTTTGGTATGTTACAGATGAAATAGTCAGCTAATTGAATTTTTTACAAAGCTTTTGTGGCCTGTGTTCTATGCTTTCATATGAGTATTTGACATAGTCCCTCTCAATTTGAAGGCAGAGATAGTTCAATTTCTGGCTTTCTACCCTTAGAGACTAGCACAGTGTTGAATTGAAGTAATCTGGCTATCAGAGTTGGAAAGAACCTTAAATTTTAGAATGTTTAAACTGAAAAGAACCTCAGAGAATACTTCACCCAATACTCTTCCCTTCCCTTCCCCCATTTTACAGGGGAAGAAACTGAGACCTAGATGACATGTTTTTCTACAAACATATAAAAACCCACTCAAGTTGGGTAAATGAAGGGAGGGGGAGGTTGGGAAGAGGAGGAGCTAGAATCAAGAGATTGTAAAAGCACATACTAGAGTTTGTCGGAAGTAGAAATGCTTCCAATAAAAGCCTGTGATTCCCTCATATTCTATTTCATGAGCCACTGGGAAGGGCTCTTGCAGACTGGGGGCCCCAGCATCAAAGGGGACCAGACTAGCTATACCATGGCCCCCTCCACTTCTCCCAAGCTCAAGTCCAGGAGGGTGGTCAGGAAGAAAGACACTGGGGCCCAGGAGCTGGCTTCCCAGGCCCCGTTCAAGGGTATACATTTCCTCATGGTAACAAACCTAATCTGCAGAAGGCGGTGAGTGACAACTTGATAGGACAAACTCTTAGCATCCAACAGACTCCAGTGCATGGTTTTACAATCTCCTGATTCCATTAGTATAAAGACCACATCTTCCTGTTCCCTCCTTCTTTTATCTGGGGAAATCAGAGGAAGCAAACAAGTCAGGCTGAAACACCAGGAGAGCTGCTAACCTTTAACATATTCAAACAGTCCCACACCCTATCGATCGACCTTTGTCAACACACTGCTGGCATCTCTACAGCCATCTCCTGGACCCCCCTCTTCTCCCTTTGACTATTAGCCCATTTCAACGGAGTCAGGCTCAGAAGAGCTTCGATTTCCAAGCTCTCTGCAGGAGGGACTCTGGATTCTCCACAGTCTGCAGAACAGCTTAGTTCCCTGAGATCTGCCCATGATACCCCAAATGGTCATTTCACATGATAGTTTCAGGCTCTCCAGCCACCACCACCTCCTTTTCCCAGACTGCTAATATGGCGAGATCAATATATTCAACCACTTGGGCTTTCTCTCCTATCCTGGTCTCCCAAGCAGCATCCTAGCTCAAAGACCACAGGGGAAGCAAGGGGCCTGCATAATTCACCAAGGGAAGCATCAGCCTCTGGATTTGGGAGTGTCCGGCCAAAGTTTGAAATATATATATATATAATTACTAATTCTATTAATAATAGCGACAAGGTGATGATCAACTAGGATAGAGTCAGCAACTCAGTGACCAAAGGCAATCTCAATAAACTTTGTATGGAAAATGCCATCCACATTCAGAGAGATATGGAGACTGAATGTCCATCAATACATACTATTTTCACCTTTTTTTCCTTCTGTTTTTTTTTCTCATGGTTTTTCCCTTTTGTCCTGATTTTTCTCTCCCAACATGACTTTCATGTGAATGTGTTCCATGTGAAACATAGTTTCTATGAAGTAGAAATAAAGGGAATGTCCACTGAATGAGAGGCCATGTCCTCTTTCCCTGTGTGATCCTGGTAAGTCTCATAGACTCTGGTAACTTATCTATTATGTAAAAAAAAATGAATACACATAATCTAAAAAAAAAAAAACAAAAAAATAATAAAAATAAATGCTTTAATATCCAACAAAACAATCATGATTAAGAATAATAAATTAGTAAATGTTCACAGACTAGATAAATTGGATTTCTCACATAATTTTTATATTAATATTTTTCAAATGTATGAACATGCTGTTATGATTAATAAATTATTAAATCATTTTAAAAATAATAACAAGCTGAAGACAACAATGTGCTCAATGATTAAGGGAATGTCTAAATATATTGCTGTTATATGCATTACATTTTTATTTTATTCTGTATTTTTCATTTGTGTATTTGTTATGTCTCATTTGAATGTAAGCTGACTTGTAGATAAAATGGAATGCTGTTCTACTGTGAGGAATGATCAATATGAAGAATCAGAGAAACTGAAAGGCTTGTAGGAAATAATGATTAGTAAAAAAGAAGTAGAACTACACTGGCTAACACATACAAATCACTTTGGGGATTGTTAATTATGCATTATTTCTCTCATTTGTTCCTCACAACAACCCTGTGAAGTTAAGTACTATTATTATCCATATTTAAAAAATGGCAGTTAAGTGTCTTGCTCAGGGTCGCACAGGTAGTATCTAAAGAAGGATTTGAACTTGTCATCTTTGCTCAAGGTTCAGGCTCCAACTTATCAGTTATGCCACCAACTGACTGTCTAATCTCTAGAACAATATTCACAATAATTATAACTAAGTAAATGAAGACAATATTTTGAGGCAACAACAACAAAATTGAATCTAATGCAATGACCTAGTGATGTGGCAGATAGAATATTGGTCCTGGAGTGAGGGAAAAGCCAAGTTCAAATCCAGGTTCAGATACTGAGTAGCTGTGTGACTCTGGACAAGTCACTCTGTTTGCCTCAGTTTTCTCAATTCTAAAAAAGGGATAATAATAGCACTCACTTCACATAGTTGTTACAAAGATAAAATGAGATCATTGTGAAGAACCTGGCACATGGCAGACAGTTAATAAATGCTTGTTTCCTTTCTTTTTGTTCAATAATAAACTATGAAAGAAGAAAGTAATATCAGTTATGTCCGTTTTACTATTAAATTAAATAGGCTTATTTAATTATTTTTAGGGGAATGTACTTAAGAGGGGAGTATGATATTTGTTGAGAAATTTTTCCTGTGTCAAAACAAAATGTAAAATTGATGAGTCAAAGGTTAGCTCATACTTCTATTGTACTTTCTGAACTAGAAATAAAGGGAATGTCCATTGAATGGGAGGCTATGTATTTCCCAGTAAAAAGAATACTGGATTTGGAATCAAGGAACCTATCTGTCCCTCTTTCACTGCCTGATCGTGGTAAGTCTCATAGACACTGGTAACTTCAGTTTCCTCATGTGGAAAACAAGGAGCATCTGACGTACATGACCTGAGAGGAACCTTCCAGACCTAAATTCCATAATCCTTTCTGATTCTATAGTTGAAAAGTGCCAGGAAAAAAAAAAATCTGTATACAATGGAATATTATTTTGTGGTAAGAAATGATGAATGAGGAATTTTTAAAATAGGAATATTTGTACATACTGATACAGAGGGGAAAAGCAAAACCAAAAGACTTTTTCATCAATTCATCAATCAATTAACATTTATTAAGCTCCTACTATATACCAAATGTTGTGCTAAGTGCTAGAGATACAAAAAGAGACAAAAAGGAATTCCACCCGCAAGGAGCATATAATCTAATGGAAGATACAATACTCAAAGCAATAGATACAAAGCAAACTATATGAAGGCTATATAAGAATAATTAACAGACAGAAGGCATTGGAACTAAAAGGGATTGGGGAAGGCTTCCTGTAGAAAATGGGATTTTAGTTAGGATTTAAAGGAAGTCAGGGAGGTCAGCAATTGGAACACAACATGAAAAGATAAATAGAAGGAAGCCTAATTCTGAGTAAGTGAAAAGCCGCCTTTGAAAATAGATAATTAAAAGCCGGACATGGTGGTGCACATGATAATCCCATAATCCATGCTACTGGAAAGGTTGAGGCAAACTAGACCTCTTGAGCCCAAGAGTTTTGAATAATAGTGGGATAAACCAATCAGAGTTCCTCACTAAGTCTGCTGTCAAGATGGTAAGCTTCTGGGAGTAGAGAGACACCAGGCTACTCAATGAGGGAAAAACTTCCCCAGGTCTGAAATGAGACAGGTCAAGACTCTGGAGCTAATCAGTAATGGAATCCAGCCATGAATAGTCCCTGAATTTCCAGTCTATTAAGATAGGGAAACCCAGTTTAAAAAAAGAAAGAAAATAGATAATAGATAATGAAACATATCTCTGTGCCCCATCCTTTAGAAAGAAAAGTAGAGGACTATTGTAAGCCAAATGTTCCTTCTTAAAGTGTCAGATGCAGTCATTATGTTGGTCATTTTTTTTTTTCTTGACTAATTTTTTGTTGTTGTTATAAGGGGAGATTTCATTGGAGCTAGAATTGGGGAAGTATGGACAGAAATTAATGTAATGTAAAAAGTAATAATAAAACTTTTTTTGATACTTCCTCATCACAAAATATTAATATGAAAAATAGCAAATAGAAAACACAAGGATTTTGAAAATAATTGTACCTATTTCAACTGAGATACCCATTAAGTCTCGTTTCCCATACCCTTTCTTCTTAGTACTCACATCTTTGTGATTGAATACACAAATGCATAACTGGATTTCCAGTTCTGTGTAGCACCCTAAAAAAAAAAAAAAAAGCTAAAATACATTCCAAGTGAATATGCTTGCTCCTAATCAAACAGTATGAGAATATTTGTTCCCTCTCACCTCTGGAGTCTGTTTCAAAAGCTATGTCAAATCAGACTGATATAATTTGATACCCTGGTCTAAAATAATTGAAATAACTATCCATCCTGTCCTAAATTTAGATCTTTGCATATTGATAAATTCTCTTCTATTCAAATCTGGTTGATCTACTAAATCTGAAATGAGTGGAAACTTTGTGACTTCCAATCTTACTTTCATATGTATAGGACCAACCCCAAAGATTACCAACTGATAAGGATAATTAGAGATTTTTAAAAATCCCTTCAAAGTGCTAACATTCATTTGGCAACTTTTTTTTTTTTTTTAAATCATTACTGTGAGTAGTTTGAAGGGCCTGAACTATTAGGGGAATAGTAATTTCAAGCAAATGAAATCCATAGTTAAGAAAATCTGGATTAAGAATCAGAGGACCTGAAATTTAAGCCTAGGTCTTCTATAAACCAACTGTTTGAATTTTTCTCTAAGCCTCAGTTTTCTCATATCTAAAATGAAGGATTTGGACAAGATTTCATAGCTCACATACAATGAATAGAAATCCTTATCAGTTGGTAGTTTCTTTTTTTGTTTTTAAGGGAAAATGTAATAAATATGATGACATTTCTGCTTATTCAAAATTCAGAGTTCACTTAGTTTTGGTAGGATGAGGGAGGCTCAGTCAGTGTGTATATAACAGTATGTATGAAGGTGAAAGAAAGAAGGGTAGAAAGGCAGATTTAAGACTTGATCTCAAGTCATACAGATCATTTTGCAATCAGAAAACTGGGTTAATAGAATTTTCAAACAAAATTCCATCTCTTTCCATTATTGAGAAAGCAAGAAATACAAATTCCTTGTGACAAACATGTATACTAAAGCAAAATAAATTTCTGTATTGCCTGTGTTTAAAAAAAAAAGTTTCAATTTTTACTTTATAACCATCAACTCTTTCAGGAGGTAGATAAACTGTTCTACTATGATTTGGTCATTGTATTCATCAAATTAACAGAGTTTAAAACTGGAAGGTACCATAGAAATCGTCCCTGTCATTTTTCAGATGAGAAAACTGAGGTTAAATGACTTGTCCAAATTCACATGAGAATATCTATCAGCATCAGAATTTGAATGCAGATTTTCTAAATCCAAATTCACTATACCACATTGCCTGCCTGATCCTGATTCTGCCTGGCCCTAGAATTTTCTAGGTTTTAATTTCTTCACTTATCAAATGAAGAGATTGGGCAAGATAATCACTGCCAAAGGTGTCACATTTGCTAGTTAAGACACCCATAAAACTCCTGAACCAGGTTAAAACATAATGAGGAAATGTTGAACCTAATAGATAAAAATACAATTCATTCAGTCATTTTTCAATTGTGTTGACTTCTTCTTGGCAAAGATACTGGATGCTTTGCTATTTCCTTCTCCAAATTATTTTACAGATGAAGAAACTGAGACAAATAGGGCTTAGGGACTTGCTCAGAGTCACACAGTTAGTAAGTATCTGAGGCCAGAGTTGAACTCAGGAAAACGGGTCTTCTTGACTCCAAGCCCTATATTCTTTTAGATGTACCACTTACCTGCCCTCAAATACAACACAAAATATTAATTTGTGGTTCTCTAAGTCAATAGACTGCTCACAGGGTTTGACTTCTATTTGAATTTGACACCAGTGCTCTAAGGGTCTCTTCTGGAATGCCAAGGGTCAGTTGGGAGAACTTTTCAGCCCTAGGGCTGTTGGAGACCAGATTTCCTTCTGTCTAATAAAAGGCTTCATAAACATGATGGAGACATTGGGAGATTGGAAGCAGCAGATTCAAAACCTGTGAATGGAACCTTCCCAAAGGAGGATTAAGTCCTGCCATCTGGTTTAAACTGAGGGGAAGTGGGAAGAGAAAAACGGGGAAAGGGGCATCCATGACTTCTGAACATTCTTTTCAAGCTGAAATTCTGTGATGTTTTGTTTTTGATTCACTTTTTGGTCTTTAGGAGTTCTCTTCTTAGTCTTACAGCAGGGATTGCAATCTGTTGACATGTTATTGATGAAAAAAAAAAAAGATTGTTTCAAATGCCAAGGAGGAAAGCCCTACTTGAGCTTTGCAAAGGATTATTTTCCCCAAAGAATTCCCTTGCTTCTGGATAAAATGATAGGGGCAGACTAGATACTATAAGGTATCTCCTAGCTCTTTATACAATGATCTATCTAGTAATCCCATTGTTAGAAATCTCCCTTGAGAGTGTTATCAAATGGGAAAAAGGGGGCATACTAGTTGTGTGTCCATGGACATCCCCTTACACAGCTATACACACATACACACATATACACATGTACCAGAACTATAAATTATAAAAAGTTACCAATCTGAGTCAAGCAAGAATCCCTTTCCATCATTAACTCAGACTGAGATTTTAAAGAGAGATAAAGCAAGTTTTGTGAATTTATGAATAGTTAATACTAATTATATCATAAATCATTTAAAAATTATGAGTGGATTTTTTTTATCCCATGATTTACTCTAGTTCCCTATTCTCCCCAATCTGTCTTCTCCTCCTGCACCTGGCTTCAGGAATGGATGCAAATAGGGAGCTGGCTTTCCATTCTACTCTCTCTACCCCCCTTTTAATTCCCCAATTGTTCCTTTGAATACTTGCCCAACAAATGTGCCATATGACAAAGGACTTCCCTTGCATGGGGTAAGGGTGGGGGGAGGAAACTCAGCTCTTAGCACAGGCCCTTAATGAGCGCTGGAAATACCAGTCAAAATTGGCAAAGAGCATTCTAGTTTCCTGCCAATGTTGTTCAATGAAGTTTTTTAGTTTCAAACAAAGCTCAGCCTTTCAGGATTAGCTGCCAACAGGCAGCTCTTTGTTTTCAGTAAAATTTAAGATTATTGCTGAACTATAAAAGGGAAGAAAGGTGATACTGCTCTGATTGGGCCATGGTAAATCCAGGATTATACAGGGCATTACTTTTTCCCCTCTCTCTTTAAGTTGTTGGCAAATATTGAAGGCCTATCTCACTGACACCTCTGAAAGCCCTGCTTAATGATTTCTGGAAAACCCCTCATGTTTCAGGGCTATCCTTTTCAAGATAACTATCTACCTATAGGTGCACGTATAGGTGAGTATCTATATATGTGCAGAAACACACATATAGAACCCACAGAAATGGAAACTTGTTTCCCATCATCCTGTTTAAGATGGAGGGAACCAAATCCCCAAGACTCTGCCCGTGTTTTATTTCCAGGGTTGGAGAATTGCCGACTAGTGAAGGAAATACAGAGCCCGACAACATCATGATAAAGTCCCTTCTCACAAACAAGGCCCTGTGGTGATCTCCCCTGGGCCACTTATCACACTCTTTCAAGCTTCTTAAATTCTCCAAACATCATTTCCCAGCCTCTGTAATCTCCTGTTCTGCCAGGAAGGGGGCTGGGGTGGGGGTGGGGAGGGAGGTCTGATAGGAGGGGAGATAGGCTGGGATGGACTCCCATTTGTTTAAAAGTCTTGGGCACCAGCATGTGAGAAGTGTGCCTGCAAGCTTCATATGCAGCAAAAAAGAATTCTCTCTTCCTAGCTCCTAGTGATCGTTATGCAAAATAGACTCCTGTGTGTAGTTTGGGTGGTTATAGTTCTAAATTCTTACCTTTAATTTTAGTTCAACTTAATTCAAGGAGCTACTCATTTAACCCTTACCCCAAGAGAGGTAAGGTGATATGATAGACAGCACAGGGAATCTGAGGTTCCAAAGACCTGGGTTCAAATTCCATTTTGGCTAATTATATATGAACTTGAGCCTTTCGCCTCAATTCATCAAATGAGGCAAGTTGATTAGATGCTTTCTAAGATAATTTCCTGATCTTAGCGTCACTATGGTTAGCTCTAATTGTTCAACACTAAAGAATGGGAGATGGGATGCAAACAATTCAAAGCCTGAGAATGCTGGGGAAGATGGAGTATGGTGGATGTACTCTCCTAATCAAGTTCTACTAGAAAGAGCACTGGATTGACTTGTAGGAGTCCTTAGGATTATTTTTTCTGATATCTCTTCCAACTGAATTCTGTGCTATAGGAATGGAAGAGGAAGGAGAGGAAAGGAAGAAAAGAGAAAGAAGGGATGAAGAGAAAGCAGGAAGAGAAGGAGAAGGGAGAGAAAAAAGAAAGGAGAGGAAAAGAGGAAGGAGAGAGAAAAAGGAGGGAGAAAGGAAGAGGAGAAGGGGAAGGGAGGGAAAAAAGAAAGGAGAGGAAAAGAGGAAGGAGAGAGCAAAAGGAGGAGAAAGGAAGAAGGGAGAGAAAAAGAAGGAATAAGTGGAAAAGATGAAGGAGGGAGAAAAAGGAGGAAGAGGGAGAGAAAAAGGAGAAAGGAAAAGAAAAGGAAGAGGAGGGAGAGGAAAAGGAGGAAGAAGGAAAGGAGAAGGAGGGAGAAAGAGATCTAATTCAATTATTCCAGTTCCTATGTTTGTCCCACAACTCCAGTCCTATCAAAGGCCTCTGGGTGTAAAATTCCAAAAGATTTCTCCTTTGCTCATCCATTCTAAATGTTTGGGAAAATTCTTCCATTGAATGAACAGAAGTTATTTCATTCTTCAACCTTTTCCTCTGACATTTTTTAGGTGGTGTGAAGGGCCCAGACCTATGATTTTATTGGTGTGGAGAACTTCACTGATGCAGCTCAGCAACTCAAGTGTAACTTATATCCGGAGTTGCCTGGGGCACTGAAAGGTTAAGTGATTGCCCACCTTCCCACGGGGGAGTGTGCTCAGAACGGAGACCTCAGCTCAGGAATCAGAGGCAGGACTCCAACCTTCCCAACTCCAAGGCTCGTTGCCTTATATATACTGCCACTCAGGAGCGAAGGGTCTCCATTTCTCCAGCAATTCCCACTCGAGGGAGTCAAGTCAGAATCTCATGGTTGCAGACAGCCATGCTTTATTCTAAGGGCAGGAAGCTTTCCAACCCACTGGTGCCAACAAGTCACCAACTTCAAAGGCAGAACTGGAAAGTCATCAGCTTGATCTGCTCAGTTTTATTTTTTTTAACCACTCAGTAATAAAAGATCCTATGGAAACAATCGGTTAAGCCTAATGTGCCATTTCATAGGTTTGGTTTCTGGACTGATTTGTCCAGGGAAGATCTTTAAAGATTTGCAGTAAAACCTGACCTTGAGTTCAACCCCAGCTTAATGACTACACAGACTAACAAAGACCCCAGCTTCCCCCAGCTGCTTTAGGGTGCCTACCCTCCAACCACATGACCAAGCTTCCCAGTAAGCCAAACTGCATATAAAATGACAGAACCTCTTTACCTGGAAAGCAAATCCTTCCCTCCAGTAAGGCAAGCTCTACTTGGAAATACTTCAAAGTTTAGGGAAAAGCTGTGTGGAAGGAATGGGAGAGAGAGTAAAATAAATTCAATAACATCAAATGAGTTAGAGAAGTATGGCAGAGTGGTGGCTAGTGCACCTGGCCTGGAAGTTGGGAGAGTTGGGTTCTGGTATTACCTCCGTCACTATGTGACTTTGGGGTGACTTGGGGTCTGTGCCCTTAAGACAAGATTGGGGGAAGCAGAGGAAGTGCCTTAAGGGTCACTCCAGTAGAAATCCTCCAAAAAGCTGAGACTTGGGTTTCAAATCCCATCTCCAGATACCTATGGGATCTTGACCAAACCAATTAATCTCAGTTTCCCTATCTATAAAGAAGGGAGGGGGAGGGAGAAGGAGGGGAAGATGGCAGGAAAGAGAATGGTTCAGGATTGGCCTGTATGACCTTTTCTGTGGTCTTTTTCAGCTTTGGATCTTTGATAGTGAGTTTTTTAGAAAGCCAAAGGACCAAGATGTGTTGACCTCTGGCCTCTATATCCTAGAAGATGCTTTGGAAGACAAATTATAGTGGTAGTAGAAAGTAGCACTCCCCTCTAGACAAAAGTAACTTTGAGGGAGAAAGAGATTTCTTTTAATACTCAAATGGCCTCCAACTGACTAAAAATTTCCTAATGCTGTGAGAAGTTAATATGTCATATCATCTCTAGATTTTTTTTCTCTTCTTTCCTATTGAGTGTATCTATCCTTTAAAAATCTAACTAAAATGCTTCCTCCCTCAGGAAGCCTTCCCTAACTCCTAAGAATTTTCCCTCTCAAAAATCATGGTGCAATTTTGTATGTTTGGAATGTACTTATCTTGTAATATTATGTACTCTAGTTATCTAGGTTCATGTTTAATACTCCTTGCCGCCATAAATACCACAAAAGCAAAGCTTATCTCAACTGTATATTTCTTCTAGTACTGAGCATAGTGTTCCACAAACAGTAGGTACTTCACTAATGTTGGTTGTATTGACTTAGGTAGTATTTTCCAATGAGGATGTTTCCTTAGAGACTACTGATTATACAAAAGACTGAGCTGTTAGACTCACTCTCTGTCTGGAAACATGCTTCTGTGGGAGACACATCCAAACAGAAAGATGCATTTTTTTCTGGGTGGGTCTGAATATGCAAAGAACAAACAGTTATGTAGAATATCTAGGACTCAAAGGGAAGAAGTTGTCTTCAACATTTATATGCTGAAGTTCTAGTTACTCCTAATAAATCAAAGGTAGGGTATAAATTGGATCAATGATATCATGACCAGATGAGGTTCAACAAAAAGTCAAAATCTTTTATTCTGACTCTAACATTATTTTATTGTGTGGCCATAAGTAAGTCACTAAAACTCTCAAGGCTTGCAATTTATTATTTGTAATAGGGACAAAAATACCTCCGTTACAATGTGGTATTGTGGAAAGAGTACCCATCTTAGAGTCAGAAGACATGGCTTCTAGGCCTAAATCTGTCACTTCCTAGCTGCATGACTTTAGGCAAATTATTACTGCTCTGAACCTGTTTCTTCTTCTATGAATTGAGATGCTCAAACTAATTCCTTCAAGCTCCAACTTTCTATGAATTCCATAAATAATATACTACATGAGAATAGGTTTTGAAAAGTACAAAGTGTTAAAGAAATACAAAGACATTTTAAAAATCATCTTGTGTTCCAGTATCACATCCCTGCAAGACGAGACTTTGTTACTTGGCTTATTTAAGATTTTTTGAGTCAACTTCTTGCTTCTGCAACAAGAGGGAAGTTTTCATTTCTTGACCCTTTGTCCATCAGCTCATATATCACAGCAAGGCCGATCCCAGACTTCCACTAACAGTGTCATCCGTGTTGGCTCTTGGTAGTCCATATTTCATTATGTGGCTGATGGAGAACATTACCAAGTGTAAAGAGAAGGGCAGCTCCTCCAAGCTGTGAAGGTTAAATTCAGTCTTCGGAGTTTATGGGGCAATTTGTCCTCTCCTCCAGGCCATTGGTTACTGCTATATAAATATGTCCAGGGAGGCTTATGGGAAGCTGCCCATGCAGAATCTCCTATGTACCTTCACTAGTTTCCCTCCCTCTACCTTCAGATTTTCTTCCCTTAACCCCAGGTTCAGGGGATCATCATTTATTGCTCTCAGGCCCTGGGACAAAAATGGGATGGGAGAAGGAAGTATAGGAGATGGCTGGAAGGAGGGGCTCTCCTGGCTCCCAGTTCACTGTGAATGCAGCTGCTATCTCTCAGTTCTCCTTGCAGGGATGATCAGAGCTTGAAGTGAAGAGTGAACATGCAGGAATGTTTCCCACACTCCCTCCCCACAAAATCCCTGACCCGCTTCTCTCCTTCCCATTTTTCACAAGAATAGAGAGGGGAAGATAAAAAGAAGATTCAAGACCTTTAGCAAACCGCTTAATATATCTGAGCCTATTTTCTTATATAAAAAAATAAAGGTTGCCAGTTCTTACCTTCTCTTCCCATTGGAGACTGTCAGGAGGACCTGAATTCAAATCCTGATTCAAATATTTACTAATTCTGTAATCCTGGACAACTGATTTAACTTGTCAATCTTAGGTTTTTCATCTGGAAAATGGGAACAATATCTCCTTCTTCCTGAAGTTGTGCTGAAGATAAAGTGAGGTAATACTTATAAAGTGTTTTGCAAACCCAAAGTGCTACAGAAATATTTTGTTGTGGTGGTTTAGTGGTATTGGACTCTTCCCAATCCCATTTGGGGGTTTTGTGGCAAAGATGTTGAAGTGGTTTGTCATTCCCTTCTCCTGCTCATTTTTTTTTAGAGATAAGGAAACTGAGGCAGAGTTAAGTGACTTGCCCAGGGTTACATAGCTAGTAAGTGTTAAGTGTCTGAGGTCAAATTTGAACTCAGGTCCTCCTGACCTCAGGACTTCTAGCTGCCTCCAGCAATTGTTATTTTCTCCCATACTATATTCTTTCTCCAAAAGGGTAGAGAGGGAACTAATAAGATAGGGTAAAGTGTTTCATAAACTTTAAAGAAGCTCATAAATGACAGTGGTTATTGTCAATATTATGTAGAATCAGCTAGAATTACTGATACAATCCTCAAAACTAAATAAATTCCACCATCCCCAATGTGCTTTTCTATTGAGCTTACTCATGTTGGGTATTTTCTACAGGTGTTTGGGGTCTGTTTATCCTAGATTTGTTCATTTGAAGACAGCTCCCATTCCTTCTGACCTCTTGAACATGACAATATTATCTACTACCAATCTCTGTGTCTACTCTGGCCAGATGGGGCCAAGCTTGGTCATTATAACTATGTAGTGTTCAGTTTCAGCTATTATTATTATTGGTGAGTATTAGTGAAAAAACATGGCCCAAACTTGGGCAATTGGATTTAACCCCTAAAACCCTCTGCTTTGGGAGATAAATTGGGGGGAGAACAGAATCTTGATAGAGCATCCTGATTGGAATTTAGGGTGAGAAATTTGGAGTCTCTGGTCTATATTCAGCACAAAGAGGGAACCAGAGGTTATTCTAAACATTTAGCATTCTCTTCCCTTATAAGAATCATATAATTTGCCTTAATATTTTTGGTACATCTCTTAGGCAAATTATTTTCTTCCTAGTTCTAGCAGTCCATCCCACAAGGATCTCTCCCTATCTTCTCTATCCAAATAGCCTAGCAGTTAGTTGGAGAGGAAAATAAGCATTCATAGACCACTGGCATGCCAGGAAGGAGGATGGGCATTCCCTTTAGCCTTTTCCCTCCCTATTACTCTCTATACATAGCTATGAGCAGGATAGAAAGAGTCTTAAGAGTTGAAATGAAGAAGTCAATTCACCCAACTCACTTGTTTTCCACTGAAGTCCAGAGATAGGAAGAAATCTTCCCTAACACAATATTTTATACTTGTACTCTCCTTGGACCTAGCATTGAATAGATTACTTGGTATGTTGATTTTTAAAAACTATACTTTTTTATTCCATTGTTAAAGCTAAAAACCAAAGAACCTACTTACCCCCTACTAGTGGTAATTTGGAAATAGCCTTTGTAAATTACCAACAGGAAGAGATAAAAGCCTGAGAGGAAAAAGATAAGAAATAATCAACAGGTTAGAGGGGATTCCTTCAGAACATT
>JAJPUD010000246.1:575559-685711 GCA_023553655.1 Myrmecobius fasciatus
CTTCTCTTCTCTTCTCTTCTCTTCTCTTCTCTTCTCTTCTCTTCTCTCTCATCTCTTCTTTCCTTCCTTCCTTCCTTTCTTTTCTCTCTCTCTCTCTCTCTCTCTCTCTCTCTCTCTCTCTCTCTCTTTTGTCTTGTTCAATGCAACCTCATGGCCAACCTTTACAGGACCAAAATAAAAAAAAAAGAAGAAGAAGAAGAAGAAAATAAAATTCAGATCTTCAAATCATGAACTGGATATTACAATTCATCTCCCTAGCTTTACTGAGGCCTAGAGAAAGGAGAGTTCTAGCTCTAGGCCATAGCTAATAAATGAAAGAATTAAAAACCAAATATCCTAAGTGATCAATCTGAAGAAACTTGATGTTGTTGTTTTAGGGAATGGTGGTGAAAGGTTGGAAAGAGCCATAGCTCTGAGAAATTTGGGGTTCTTTTTAGGACCTTATGTGTATTGGCCTCTGAAAATTTCAACAACTTCACATCAAAGTTCTCCCAGAAATCCTAAAGGAGAGCCAGGATTGGTATTCTGTGGAGCATTTGTAGAAGAAAGAGGTCTAGAATCACAAGAAAACAGGGATGGATGGCTACCTACAATAGTGATGGAAGAAATAGCAAATCATATTGATGAGATTGTAGTTCTTGGGAGAAGAAAGGAGAGAGGAAAGAAGAAGGAAGGAGGGAAGGAAGGAAAGGAGGAAGAAAGGAAAGAAGGAAGGAAGGAAGAATGAGAAAAGGGAAAGAAAGAAAATTAGAGAGAAAAAGGAACAAAGGAGAGAAAGAACAAAAGGAAATAGGGAAAGGGAGGGAGAGAAAGTGAGAAAGAAAGAGGGAATGAGAAAAAGAGAAAAGGAGAGAGGGAGAAGAAGGAGAAGAGGGGAGGGGGAGAGAGAGAGAGAGAAAGAGAGAGAGAACTCAACCATCTCCAGACATTTATTGCTAGCCCAAGACAGTCATTAGAATAATTATAAAGGCCTGAGGAGGTGGATGATTCCTTCCCAGCCAGCCCCCCACCCCACCCCAACCACCCCAGTGACTTCAAGGTAAGAGAGAAAACCCAGTAGGGCTTTGCCCAGTTTAAGTGGGGAAGCTGCCAGGGAGCAAGCCAAAGCAGGCCTCAGTGGGAAGGGAGGGAACGTTCTTGTTGCAACTTCACCAGATAAAACACTTAGATTCAGATCCCGTCCTCCTCAGTAAAATTGTTAAGTAAGCCAACTGGAGGACCTTGCCTCATCTTTCTGGACCCGCCCCAAAGTCTCTCTACCCCCACACTAGCCATTTCTCTTCTTCTTTATCCCTTTTCCAGTCTCTGGAGAGGATCCTTATCAGTTATTTACACCTCTTTGTGAATGGGTCGGAATGGGTTCCCCACATGACCCCTAGGGCTATGGATGTTTTAACCAGAGATAGAAGCCTTAAAACGCATCTCTAATTACAGAATATCTGGCCAGGGAAAGTTGAGTGGAGAAGATTTTTGGGAAGCAAGAAAGAAACCAGGAGTTTTGAGCCAGAGGGAAATCTTAGAAATGATTTCATTCAATTACCCCCATCCCCAACCCTAATTTTACAGATGAGAAAACGGAAGCTAAGTAAGCAAGTCGAGTCACATGGGTAACTAGAGCACCCATTTCCACCAGGTGCTTTGCCTCCAAATGCAGGGTCACTCAGAATCTCAGCTCCTTAGATTCCATCCCGGGTGAAGGCCTAGGGCTAGAACCTTCCTGGGCATGATGGGGCAAATTTAGCTCTATAAATCTCATTTGATGATGCTCATTCTGTCAATGAGATGGACTTTCCCACCTCTGTTTTCACTTCCCTGCCTGGTCCTGGAACCCCATAATGGCTGCTTATTTTTGGGGGGGAGGGGGGCTCTTAGCATGCTGTCTTTGAGAAGGAAGCCCCCTCAACCACAGCCCCATCAGCCCCCCTTGGTTCTGTTGGGAGTTTTCCTTGTTGCTAGATAAACCAGAGCTGCAAATGTTCTCAAGCAAAGAAATGTGGTTTTCTGAGATGCTAAGATAGTCATTGGTGCCTATTACCTGTCCTGGTATCCCTCTTTCCAAGGAAGTAGCCTGTAATTTCACCCCAGAGAATTTCCTCTCTTGATAAGAGGGGGTGGAGGTGAGGATGGGGGAGGGGGACAGAGCTGATGGGAGGCAACAGAGACTGAATGAAAGAATTTATCCCAAAACTATCTTGTACTCCAACCATACCAGAAAATAGTCCACTTGGGCTCCACTGTTGACATGATACTCTTGTTTACTGACATTCTAATAAAATCTAGATGACTAAGGAAAGTCTCCAGCCCGACAAAATAAACATCTCCTCTCAAAAGGATATAAGGAGATTGGCAGCTTTTCTAAGGCAGTACAGCGAAATGGAAAGGACACAGAGTTTGGAGTCTGAGGACCTTGGTTTAAATAACAGTGCTGTTCTGTATGGCCTGTGTGAACTTGAGAAAGTAAAATATTCCCTAGGCTATAGCTTTTCCCAGTGGGAAATGAGAGTTAGAAATCCCTATTGTCTGCTTCAGTTCTAAATCCTATAAAACCCCTATATGTGTACTAAAAGCCCAGATGAGAAGTATAAAAAAAGAAAAGAAAAAAAGAAAGAAAAAAATCCAATCTAATGCAAAGCAAATAAATGAAGTACCT
This sequence comes from Myrmecobius fasciatus, assembly GCA_023553655.1. Classification (NCBI taxonomy): domain Eukaryota; kingdom Metazoa; phylum Chordata; class Mammalia; order Dasyuromorphia; family Myrmecobiidae; genus Myrmecobius; species Myrmecobius fasciatus. The sequence goes on from JAJPUD010000246.1 coordinate 578,210, forward strand.
GCTATGTGCCAGGACTCATGCCAGGCAGTCATGAACCTCCTACTCAAAGGGCAATAAAATTCAGTAAACCTGGAAAGGTAGACTGTAGCCATGCTATTAAGAGCACAGAGGAAGAGTTTATATCTCATTCTAGAGTTATTAAACAGAAGTTAGTTGGTTAGATTTGTGCTTTACGAAGATTATTTTGGCAACTGTTTAAAGATTGAATTGGAGAAGGGGAAAAAATGGAAGCCAGAAAACTAACTTAAAGGCCATTGGAATAGTCCCTAAGAAAGCCTGAACTAAGGTGATGGTCATGTAAATGGAGAGAAGAAAAAGGATGCAGCAGTGGTTGGAGAGGGGACATTGACACAACATGGCAACTTCTCAGCTATGAGGAAATTGAAAAAAGAAGAATCAAAGATGTCTCTGAAATTGCCTCTCCTGGACATCTGGAAGGAAGGTGGCGTCCTTAACAGATTGAGGGGAGTTTAGAAGGGGAAGGAGGGTCTGGAGAGAAAGATAATGAGTTCCATTTCCGGCATATTGAATTTGTAATTTCCATAGGACATCCATCAGATAATCAGCAAGAAGTTGAGGATGGACCTCCAGAAAGACTTTAGGATTGACTATCTAGATCTGAAAGCCATTTGCACAGAGATGTCAATTGAACCTGTGGGAAGTGATTAGATCACAGATAGAAGGTGGTATAAAAAAAGAAAAAAAGAGAGAGCCCAAAACACAGCCTTGAGGGATACAGACAAAAAGGGGTCAGGAAATGGATAATGATTCAGGGGGGAAAAAAAAAAGCTTGAAAAGTAATGGGCAGATAGGAAGAAAGAAAGCTAGGTGAGAGCTGAATCCTGAAGACTCAAAGAAAAGGAAATCTTCAGAAGGGGTCAAGTATCAAATTTTGTAAAGAGGTCAAGAAGAATAAGAATTAAGAAAAGGATTGGTTTAAAAGAAGAACAAGCTCACTAATCTATGACCTGTTTCTGAATGAAAGAAAATGTGTTTATTAAGTGCATTACACAAAGTACTAGGATACAAATAGAAAATCATGCAGTTCCTGCTTTTAAGGAACTCACATTCTAATGAAGGAGACCACACATGTAGGAAGTTTCAGCTACAAGCCAAATGGAAAAACCCAATAGACCTTAGGGTATAGCAGCAAAACAGATGGTAATATATTTTCTTTACTGGCATTTCCAATAATAAAGTCATATTTGTTTCTGATGTTGAAGTATTTGACAGTTGCCAAGGAATATGAGGGATAGCACTTCATTTTTTTTCTTTTTTTGAAAAAATTAATTTTTTTTTGATTTATGGATTTAAAACAAGCATTTTTTCTGCGTCTTTAGTAATTTCAGCTACTGAGGAGATGAAGCTGCCGAGCCTCAAGGGGCCTATTAATTCACATCCTCCAAAGGATGACTTCCCTGAAGGATAATGACTGAGGCTAAAATAGGAGTAGGGTCTGGCATTTGCTATTTTCAATATTCTTGTGCCTGAGGTCCTGGCTGGCCTCAGCAGTGTCTGAAGAGAGGTGAAGGGAGAGCTGGTATCAGGGTTTGGGCCTGACACATGCTGGCCCTTACTTCTCTTTTTATATTCCTTAATGTTTTACCAGATATTTAGTTCTCTTATAAAAGAATTTCTATGATATTTTATTTTGTTAGCCTCAATAAGACCAGAGTATGATAGATTTAAACCTGAAAGAGACATTATAGACCATCAGGTCGCAAAGCCTCATTTCATAGATGAGGAAATAGAGACAGACATAAGTTATATGACTTACCCAGAGCCACGTACATAATGCATCTGAAACATAAATTAAACTCGAAGTTTTTCTACCTCTAAGATCTGTGTCTGATATTATATCTTGATAACAAGGGCATATTTGTGAAAATATTAACTAAACAGGAGAGGAAATGTGACATAATAGAGAGAGAGCTGATCCTGGAATCATGGAATTGAGTTTTGCCTCTGACACAGACTGGTTCTGTAACCTTGCTGGCAAGTCTTACTTCTCAATACCCCAGACAACTAACTCTCTACAACTCTTGAGTGCTACTATACAGAGGACATTCCTCACTAGGAAATTCCCTATCAAGATAAATCCATGTCTTCTCATCTTGTGCCTTTATTTATTGTGCCTTTTTATGCCTTCCACAGAAATCTACTTTTAATTATTCATTGTTTTTTAATTAAAAAAAAATATTGGACTAGTTAAAGGAAAACACAACTTTAATTGCTCCATTCCAGAAAGACATTCCCCTTACCCATTCCTTAATAGTTGGAGTAACTTCAATATTCCTCTGCCTGGTCATACAAAGTAAGGGGGAAAAAATACAAATAACACTGGAAGTGGAAACCAAGGATCTGGGACCAAGCTTTCTTTTGCCACTTATGTCACCTTAGGGAAAGTCACCAACAAAGATGGTCATTCTAGTCCTGAGGGATTCACTGTGGATGAGGAGATTTTCTGGGGGGTTGTGCTTTGGAATTGTGAGTCAATGATACCCAGTTGGACTGGTTCAGTGGCAGAAAGCATATATCCTAAAGTTTAACCAATTCTGAGATGGGTTCCACCCAACCCTGACCCTAATCCTTACTATTGACTGCTTTTAAATTGTGACCTTCTTAAAGTTAAGTTTCCTAACTCCCTAACTCTCATTCCTCATTTTTTATTCGGCATTTCAGAGACCATCCCTATCTCCAGTGGCTCACACTACCCCCTGTGATAGGGCAAAGTCTTATTAATGCTACATCAGCTCCTTGTCTAAAAAATCTATATAAGTTTAAAATCCGGGGAGCTGGTTTTTAGATCAAAATGCCTAATCTTCTGTACTTCTGAATCATCAACCATGGGCTACCTGTGGAATTGTGGAGCAACAGGAACTATATACAGTCCCAATGGTACCTGTTATCCAATAACCTATTTCCTGAAGACATTTTCACAGTTAAGTGGCACGGGGGTGAAGTGGTTGATGTCCAATTCACTATTGGGTCAGCAAGAAAGAGGGTTCTACCCTAGAGACTCAACTAAAAAACTACTAGAAACAATTCACAACTTTAGCAAAGTTGCAGGATTCAAAATTAATCCACATAAATCATCAGCATTTTTATATATTACCAACAAAGTTCAGCAGCAAGAGATACAAAAAGAAATTCCATTCCAAATAGCAGATGATAGGATAAAATATTTGGGAATCTATCTGCCAAGGAAAAATCAGAAACTATATGAACTAAATTACAAAACACTTTCCACACAAATAAAATCAGACATAATCAATTGGAAAAATATTAAGTGCTCATGGGTAGGCAGAGCGAACATAATAAAAATGACAATACTACCCAAACTAATCTACTTATTTAGTGCCATACCAATCAAACTCCCAAGAAATTATTTTACAGATCTAGAAAAAATAGTAGCAAAGTTCATTTGGAAGAACAAAAGGTCAAAGATTTCAAGGGGATTAATGAAAAAAAAGGCAGATGAAGGTGGCCTTGCTGTACCAGATCTAAAACTATATTACAAAGCAATGGCCATCAAAACCATTTGGTACTGGCTAAGGAATAGAGCAGTCGATCAGTGGTACAGGATAGGTTATCAGGACAATCTAGGCAATAACCTTAGCAATCTAGTGTTTGATAAACCCAAAGACCCCAGCTTTTGGAATAAGTACTCACTATTCAGCAAAAACTGCTGGGAAAATTGGAAACTACTGTAGAAGAAATTAGGGCTTGACCCATACCTAACACCACATACCAAGATAAGATCTAAATGGGTTCATGATCTAGATATAAAGAGTGATTTTGTAAGCAAGTTAGAGGAACGTAATATAGTTTACCTCTCAGACCTGTGGAGACGGAATAAATTTATGTCCAAAGAAGATCTGGAACTCCTAATTGAACACCAGATGGATAATTTTGATTATATTAAGTTAAAAAGTTTCTGTACAAATAAAACTAATGCAGACAAGATTAGGAGGGAAGCATCAAATTGGGAAATCATCTTTACATTTAATGGTTCTGATAAAGGCCTCATTTCTAAAATATATAGAGAATTGTCTCATATATATAAGAATTCAAGCCACTCTTCAATAGATAAGTGGTCAAGGGATATGAACAGACAATTTTCAGATGATGAAATTAAAACCATCTCTAGTCATATGAAAAGTTGCTCCAAATCACTATTGATCAGAGAAATGTAAATTAAGACAACTCTGAGGTACCACTACACGCCTGTCAGATTGGCTAAAATGACAGGAAAAGATAACGATGAATGTTGGAGGGGATGTGGGAAAACTGGGACACTAATACATTGTTGGTGGAACTGTGAATGGATCCAACCATTCTGGAGAGCAATTTGGAGCTATGCTCAAAAAGTTGTCAAACTGTGCATACCCTTTGACCCAGCAGTGTTTCTACTGGGCCTATATCCCAAAGAGATCTTAGAAAAGGGAAAGGGACCCACATGTGCAAGAATGTTTGTGGCAGCCCTTTTTGTAGTGGCTAGAAACTGGAAACTGAGGGGATGCCCATCAATTGGAGAGTGGCTGAATAAATTATGATATATGAATGTTATGGAATATTATTGCTTTGTAAGAAACGACCAGCAGGACGATTTCAGAGAGTCCTGGAGAGACTTACATGAACTGATGCTGAGTGAAACGAGCAGAACCAGGAGATCATCACACACAGCAACAACAGTATTACATGATGATCAATTCTGATGGACATGGCTCTCTGAAACAAAGAATTGTCTCAAACCAGTTCCAATTGTTCACTGAAAAAAACCATATACACCCAGAGAGAGGGATATGAAATATGGACCACAACGTAACATTTTCATGATCTCTATTGACATTTGCTTGCATTGTGTTGCCTTTCTCTGATTTTCTTTTTTTCTTGTAGATAGGATTTTTCTTGCATAACTTGTCAAGTATTTCAACATTATTAACATGTAGTGGACTTCCTGCCATTTAGGGGAGGGGAGGGGACTGGGGGTAAAATTTGTAATGGAAAGCTTTGTAAAGATCAATGCTGGGGAACTACCCATACATATGTTATACAAATAAAAAGCTTTAATAAAAATAAATAAATAAATAAAAAAGAAAGAGGGTTCTATATTACTTATCAGCTGGTGGGCAGGGCTCCCAGCTCCTGGGATATAATCCCAGATAGATGTGGGTAAATGGAAGGGGCTCAGAGGGGCTCAGAGTTCAGGGTAGATGTCCAAGCTACAGGGGGTTTGAGAAATATGGGAGACTCCTAGTTCATTCCTCAACATGGCTTCTGGGGCTAATTTAAGGGACAGAGCTCTGAGGGTCTCAGATTCAGTGCTGGGGTCTGAGACAGTTTGTGGATAGTGCCCTATGTGACTACATTGAGGTTCAGTTTGTGTGTTGCAGTTGAGCATCAGGCTTTACTCCAGAGTCTCTGAGGACAGGTCAAGTACAAGGGTCCTGGGATCTATTTCAGTGTGAGGAGGGGTAGAGAAGATAGGCTGGGCTTTATAACTAGGGAGCAGGGCTTCTAGGAGGAATGCTGTTGGGGTCCTTGTCAGCTTCTCTGTGCTTCGAAGCCCATTTGTCAATCACAGCAGGGACCTGAGATGGAGTCAGAGGGTGGGTCAAGGTCCTTGTGATTAATGGATGGGGGGGTGGGGGGAGAGTGTCTGTGTCATTGGATATACATGGGATTGATATGCACATGTATACCCTTCACCATCACCAAATCAATTGAGGAATTTCTAAATCCAGTCCCAGACAACTCTAGGAAGGAATCCTTTCCTATCTCAAATGATAGCTAAGAAAACAGAAGTCTGGACAATTGGAGGATCCACCCTTATACCTCACCCAGCACTGTGAGCTTTCTTAGGGCCCAACAAAAGTAATTGAAACAGGCGGGGATCCTGCCAGTTTATCCCCAGAATCCAAGCCCAAAACCAAAGGGAGATCAGGTTATCTAGATTCCTCTCTCAGCCACCAATGGTCAGGCAGGAAGTTGGCTAAAGAGAAGCTAAGGATAGTGTCCTTGAGGGTGGAGGAATAAGACCTCAACTGGGGAGCAGTCGGGCTCTTGGGCAGGGTCATCAAGATTTCAAGAGATTTCTGGGAGAAACCCTTTACCTGGAGAAATCTCCTTGAAACAATGAGGTGGGAGTCAGGGAGAGATGTTAGATAGTTTTTCCAAGTGGCTGCTAGAGGACAATCATCTTTATACAGATAATAATTGAAACTCTGGAAGAACATGAGATCACCAAGTGAGAATGTATAAAGGGAAAAAAAAGAGCAGAGGTTCCAAGAGAGAACACTGAGGTAACTCACAGATAATAGATGTAATTTGGATGAACATTCAAGAAATTGGATTGAGAAGGAGCCCCCTTGGACAAGTGGGAGGAGAATCAAGGGACCAATTAATGTCCCAGAAACCCCAAAAGGAGAGAATATCAGGGGGCAGAAAATACTCAACAACATTAAATACAAAAGAGAATTAAAGAAGGATGAGATCTGGAGAAAGGCTATTCCATTGGGCAATTAAGAGATCACTGATAACTTCAGAGAAAACAATTTCAATTTAGTCATGCCTTCAAAGCCATTTCATAAAGTCTGTAGAAGAGTGAAGGTAGCCAATGTAGACTACTTTCTCAAAGAGTTTAGTTGAGAAGGGGAGGTGATTTTTAATTTTTTTAAAATTTTGCCATTTTATTTTTATTTTTTAAAATAGCATTTCCCCAAATATATGCCGAGACAATTTTTAGCATCCATTTTTACAAGATCTTGAATTCCAATTTTTTCCTCCATCCCCTCCCCTCCTCCTAAAATGGTTATAGGTTATATGTGTGCAATTATGTAAAATATATTTCCATAATAGTCATCATAAGAGAAAAAAGATCAAAAGGGGAGGAGATATTTAGAACAAGTGCTGTCTGGGATGGTAAGATGTAGTGAGGGTAGATGGATATATTTGTAGACAGCAAGAAAGGAACCAGGAGATAGGGTAAGTTTGAAGATAAGAGAAAGAAATGAGATAATAGTGGGGTTATCTACTGGATAAGACAGGAGTTAGATCAAAGGTTCTTGGTTTATCAGGAAGCCCACCCCTTCATCTGAAATGGAAAGAAAGGAATAAACTGCAATTCAGGTCAACAAACATTCATTAAGTTCCCAGTACTAGATTCTGGGAATTCAAAAATATTGATTCCTGCAAAGTAGAAGAGAGGGGTTAGAGAGCAAGAAGATAGAAATACATAACACAAGGGAAAGTGTGACAAGCAAGTGCAAACTGAGACTAAAGTAGAGTACTTTGAGAAATTTGAGGAAAGAGAAATTAGTCGCTGAGCAACTGCTTATTTTATACATGCATAAGGCTGTCCAGGGGCAGTTAGATAGTGCTGGAGAGAGAAAGCTGGTTCTAGAGTCAAGAAGACTTCAGTTCAAAAGTAGTCTCAGAAACTAGCTGGGAGACCCTGAACAAGTAACCTGTTTGCCTCAGTATCCTAATCTATAAAATGAACTGGAGAAGGAAATGGTAAATCATTCCAGTATCAGTGCCAAGAAAATCCCAAAAGGGGTTATGAAGAATTGGACATAATTGAAATAACTCAACAACAACATGCTACCTATTTCAGCAAAGTTGTCAGTCAGTTAATATACATTTATTAAGCATCTACTATATTGTGTGTTAGACATCATGCTAAGTGCTAAGGTTAAAACTAAAGGTAAGACAAAATTCCTGCCTTTGAGCAGTACACAATCTAATGAAGCATACAAACAACTATATACAAATAAGATATACAGGATAAATTGGAGATTATAATAGAAGGATTTTTTCTAATAGAAGATGAGATTTTAGCTAGAACTTGAAGAAAACCAGGAAACAGATGAATAGAGAGAAGGAAGGAAGGAAGGAAAAGAAAGAAAGAGAGGGAGGGAAGAAATAGGGAGGAATAAAGGGAAAAAGGGAAAGGGAGGGAGGATGAAAGAAAAGAAAATATGCTTCAATTTGTACTTTCTATCTAGAGATGGACAGCATGTTTCATCATGAGTCCTTTGGAATTGTGGTTGGTTATTGTGTTGATCAGTAACTAAGTCTTTGATTATTTTTACAATATTGTGAATTTTTCTCCTGGTTCTGCTCACTTCACTTTGCATCAAGACTCATAAGGCTTTCCAGATTTTTCTGAATCCATCCCCTTCATCATTTCTTATATCTTAATAGTACGTTATTATCTTTATATTCCATAAATTGTTTTCATTCTTTAATTGATTGGTATCTCCTTAGCTTCCAATTTTTTGCCACCCCATAAAAAAAGCTGCTATAAATATTTTTGTGCCTATGATTTCTTTTCTTCTTTCTCTGATCTCTTTGTGGCATAGAGCTTAGTAGCAGTATCTCTAGATCAAAGAGTATGCACAGTTTAAGAGCTTTTTGGGCATAATTCCAAATTGTTTTCCAGAATGATTGGGCTACTTCATAGCTCTACTCTTAGTGCTTGTTTTATAGTGCTTAGTATACTTGTTTTCTCATAGCCCCTCCAGCGTTTATCATTTTCCTTTTTTGTCATATTGGCTGATCTGATGAATGTGAGGTGGTACCTCAGCATTTAACAATTTTTTTATTTCTCTAATTATTAGTGATTTAAAGGGTTTTCATATAACTATTTATAGCTTAGAATGCTTCCTCTGAAAACTTCCTATTCATATCCTTTGACCATTTAATAATGAGGTAAATAATTCTTGTTCCCTGTATATCTTAAAAATAAGTTCTTTACCAAAACTTGCTGCAAAGATTCCCCTTCCCCCAGTTTTCTGCTTTTCTTCCGAGTTTAGCAGTCTTGCTTTGGTTTGTGCAAAAACTTTTTAATTTTATGTAATCAAAATGGTCCATTTTATCTCCTGTCACCCTTTCTGTCTCTTGTTTGATCATGCACTCTTTCCCTCTCCCTAGGTCTGATTTCTTCTATACTCTACTAATTGGCTTATGATGTCATCTTTTATGTCTAAGTCATGTATCCATTTTGAACTTATTTTGGTAGATTGTGTGAGATGTTGGTCTATACCTAGTTTCTGTCAAACTTTTTCTTTGTCTTCTAGCAGTTTTTGTTAACAATGAGCTCTTGTCCCAATAGCTGGAAATTCAAATATCTTTCAATTCAATTCAACAGGGATGCATTAAATATCCACTCTGCGCTTTTGTTGTAAGTATTGGGCATAGAAAGATAAAAATAAAATAATTTATTCCCTCCAGAAAAGACAAACTAATAAGAGAATAAAATACATATTTATTAAATCATTTCTGGGAATTATTTTCAAAGAACTCATAGCTTTCTGTCTATATTCCATGAGGAAAACAAACTTCTTGAGTATGTGGAGGAAAGAGGGAGGAAAAGAGGGAGTATGAGGGGCAGGTGGTAATGGGGTCTGGGATTCTTTACTGAGAAAAGTCAAGTCAGAATAAATATGTCATTATTTTCAGAGTGATATGTTAGCTATACTCCCCTACGCTGATGGGCTTTTAATTACTTGGTCAAAAGCAAAGCTCTTTGCTAACTGTGACCTAAAAGGTGTTTATATTTCCCCCCAACATTATCTTTTAATCATCTTTGTAGAGTCAGTGTGTTCCAATTCCTGAAGATAAACTGTTAGTTTTATAGAACAGATTTTACTCCTACCAGAAAATAAAACAAATGCGTTAAATTACATCAGGGGGTGGGGAAGGGGGATCTGTTTTTGTTTTATACTCCTCTTTTTTTGTTGTTGTTTTTTGAATTGTCTTGTGGGATGATTGCATTCTTTCATTGAACTGATGCTTTTTCTTGTCAAAATTGGATTTTTTTTTTTAAGTGCCTGGAAAAGAATCCCTCTTGCTACTCGACTCTACTTCTTTACTGGCTTCCCTGGTTTCCTTAACGTTTTGGGTGAAATCCTGCTTCTTAGTAACTTCCTCTGAGATTATCTCCAATTTTTCTTTTCTCTATCTTATTTGTACATAGTGGTTTGCATGTTGCCTCTTCCTTTAGACTGACTTCTTTGAAGATAGCTACTGTTTTTTGCCCTTCTGTGCATTTCCAGAGATGAATACAGTTCATGACACATAGTAGGTACTTAATAAATACTTGTTGACTTGCTTCAATATCAAAGAACCAGACATTTGATTCAGAGTTTTTAAAAGAAGGAAAAAAGAAGCTGATAAATTATGTATCATAATTTTTGTGTCTTTTTTAAAATTGTGAATTCTTCAGAAGATGAGAAGATTATTCTCTCTCAAAAATAGATTTGTCATTCAGATGATAATCTGATATAATGGAAAGAATCTTCAGAAGACTCGGCAGTTTGAATCTTGGTTCTTATTGTGAAATTTTAAACAATTCCTATCTTCAGATCTCTGTAAAATTGGGGGGCGGCAGTATATCCTAAATGATAAAGTCCACTCCAGCTCTAAGCCCTATGATTTTAAAATATATCTGTATAATGGGAGAACTAACCAATAAGGGCTCAGTCCACAGAGTAGGTATATACACTAAGCCCCAAAAAGTTGCTACATACTTTTATGAAGGAAATTTCAAAGAATATGAAAGATTAAAGTATGTAAATATTAGGGTTGTGTTTTGAGGACTTTTCCCCTTTACTTTTCCTATATTTTCTCAAAAGAGAAAATTGGATTCATCAGGAACATATATTGACATCTTATGATTCAGGACTCAAACTTGGAAAATGATTAGAGAAAGTAAAATTTTCTATTGCATCCAACAATCAGTAAGCATTTATTAAGCATTTACTATATGCTAAGTACTGGGGTTTCAAAGAGAAATATGAAATAGTTTCTGCACTCAGAAGTTTGCATTCAACATGTACATGTATAGGTTGGTACTTCTCACTGCTCTAAGTATGAAAATAAATTCCAACAAGAGATAGCTTCATTCTTTGAGAGACAATGAACTTTCTTAGAATCTTAGGATTTTAGACCTAGAAGAAACTTGAAACACCACTTAGCATAAACTCTTTATTGCACAGAGGAAGAAGCTGAGGACCTGAGAGGAGAGATTATTGCATAGGATCATAGATTTAAAGTTGGGTCCATCAAGTCTATTCTTCCCCAGTCTTACAGATAAGGAAATTGAAGCACAGAGTGGTTAAATTGCCCAAGATTATAAGTATTATGACAGGGCTAGGACTATATTCCAGGCTTTCTGATACTGTTCTTTTCATTGCCACATGTCACTACTTCATTCATCTATTCATTCATTGTCTCTCCCCTCTCTATTCCAATTTTCATACAACTTCCAAAATAATTTTCCTGAGGTATATGTCTAACTATGTCAATAGTTAAAATGAACATAATACCTTTTTATTGCCCATGAAAATTCCTCTAGCATAATATTTAGAGCCCTTCAAAATCTAGTTCCCACCCATCTTTACTTCTTTCTCTTCTCCCTCCTGTCCTTTCTTTGGAAGTGTTATTATATTTATTTTCACCAGCACAGTCAACAAGTGTGGACAGTGATGAAGGAGATAGGCTGAATCAGTCAATGTTGTTTTCACACAATAAGCACTTGCTAAATGTTTGTTTTTTTCACACCAAATTAATGAAGCTTTTAATAGATACTTATGAAAAACCTACTGTGTGTATAAGGCACTATGCTAGGTGAGACCAAATGTTCCTCTCTGGCACATCCCTGTCTAATTGTTCCAGTTGGATGGAGTGGCCAGAATACTGCATCAAGTCATAAGAAGTTGGGTTCTAGCCCCTGTTCGACTACTTATTAGTCATATGACTTCTGGGAAGTCCCTTCCCTCTTTAGAATCTATAGATATGGAAAAAATCAAAACTGACCAAGTTTAGTTCTGGGGAGAAAGAGTAAAGAAAATGTATTCTTTACTTTCATTGCAAAGGAATATCTTCATTATTGGAAGAATCTCAGTACAAATTTGGCCTCAAACACTTTTTAGCTATGATCCTAGGCAAATCATTTAACCCTATTTGCCTCAGTTTTCTTATCTGTAAAATTAGCTAGAGAAGGAAATGGCATATCACTCCAGTATCTTTGCCAAGAAAATCCAAATGGGGTTCACAGAGAATCAGTCATGAAAAATCAGACAGGACTGAATAACAACAACTCTAGAGAAAAAAAAATAAAGAAAATATACTTCTTGTTTTCATTGGAAAGGTGGGAGCGTTTGGGTATGGAATAGTGTATATACTCAGTGATGTGTTAAAGCCTGGGCTCTTGAGCAGATTGTTAAATTTTTAATGTGAGCATTTACAGTCTGAAAATTGGCAAATGCCACAAACTAGGGCTTGATTTATTGTTTTACAGATCATCTAGACTTAAGACTGATGGAGAAAATGTTATTAAAGCATATCAAACTTAGAAATAGGTTGTGTTGTACATGTTTTTCTTTTCCTTCCAAAGAGCCAGTTACTCATCATTTACTAGCAACATCCCTACATATCCTGTCAGAAAAGGTCAATGTATTGGTTTGTTTGGTTAATTTTTTTTTAAGTTTTAAAATTTTCTTTTTACAAAGGATGATTCCCTGGCTAGTATTAAGAAGAGAAATATATCAGAAGTGAATGTGCTATAATAAAATAAAACAAAAATATCAATAAAAAATGCAATGGTTACATGATGGTGGTGTCTAGTCACTAAAAGTTCACATGGAATTCCAAGTGAAAGATTTCTTTACAATACTCTGGAGATAAAATTGACTTCTTTCAAGCAGAGATCTATCTCTGAGATCAATTTAAAAGGCAAAGGAAATAAATTCATTGACTTTGTCACTATATTTTTGATGGAAATTGATGAAACATTTTTTTAAAATGCGCTGTATGCCACATAGAGCTAGAAAGCAACTGTAAGCTTCCTTCCCAGTTTATTATTTTGGCACAATGTGAACACCCATAAGGCAGTCTTCAATCTGAAAGTGCCATAAAAATATGGACTTCATAATTTCCACCATCATTATTTGAAGAATTTTCCTGAGAGATATTTTTAATTTTTATCTTTCTGAGTTCAGATTTCTCTGTGATAAAACTTATAGATTGTGTTATAGAGGCTAAGCTGGCTCAGGTCTTATAAAGCTAAAAAGCCTCTATATAAAGCCCATCATAGAAAAAGACTTTTTCAGTGTGGTGAGCACTTGGACCCTTTCTATCCTAGTCTTTCAGTAATTGTGTTGTTCTTTAGTCACTTTTTAGTTGTGTCCAATTTTTTGTGACCCTAGTTGGGGTTTTCTTGGCAAAGATACTGGAGTGGTTTGCCATTTCCTTCTCCACCTCGTTTTTACATGTGAGGAAACTGAGACAAATAGGGTTAAGTAATTTGCCTAGGGTCACATAATTAGTAAGTGTCTGAGGCCAGATTTGAACTCAATTTTTCCCCACTCCAGACCCAGTGCTCTATTCATTCACCATGCCACCTAGCTGCCCTTTAGTAATTTTACAAACCATTAATTGCTTATTTCTTTTTTATTATTATCATTACCAGATTGGGGTTGAATTTGAATTGACCTAGTATTCCCAATGAGAAAATACCCTCTACCAATATAGATCTGCATCTGCTTTGCAATTTGTAATTTTAGAGAGTGGCCTGAGGCTTCAATGTTTAAATGAGTTGCCCAGAGTAACAGAGCTAAGAAGTATCTGAAGAAGGATTTCAGTCTGGGTCCTACTGATTTTGAGACCAAGATAACACTGTCATTCATCAGCTTTCACAATAACTCTTTTATTATTATTATTATTATTAAAGCTTTTTATTTTTCAAAACATATGTGTGAACAATTCTTCAATATTAGCTCTTGCAAAACCTTGTGTTCCAATTTTCCCCTCCTTCCCCCATGCTCTCCCCTAGATGGAAGTAGTCCAGCATATGTTAAATATGGTAGAAATATGTTAAACCCGCCCTTCCTGGTCGGCCACTGTAGAGTGGCTGGTGGCGCCGGCACTATTCCCGTAACCATCAGTCTCCATCAGGCCCGGCCGCAGCCTGAACAGGTTTTGGAAGATGGCAAAGTTTGTGACTCCGGTGATCCAGGACAACCCCTCAGGCTGGGGCCCGTGTGCTGTCCCCAAACAATTTCGGGACATGCCCTATCAGCCGTTCAGTAAAGGAGATCGGTTGGGCAAGGTTGCAGACTGGACAGGTGCCCCTACTAGGATAAGAGGTATACGAATAAGTATTCCTCCCAGTTTGGTGGTGGAAGTCAGTATACTTATTTCCATGAGGACGAGATCAGTTTCCAATTGGTAGATACAGCCCAGACCCAGAAGATGGCTTACCAGAGGAATAGGATGAGGTTTGCCCAGTGGAATCTTCGGAAGGACAAAGACCGTCGGAATATGTTGCAGTTCAACCTGCAGACCCTGCCTAAGAGTGCCAAGAAGAAAGAGAGAGACCACATACGTCTGCAAAAGAAGTTCCAGAAGCAGTTTGGAGTAAGGCAGAAATGGGACCAAAAATCCCAGAAGCCCCGGGATTCTTCCGTCGAGGTTCGTAGTGACTGGAAGGTGAAAGAAGAAATGGATTTCCCTCAGTTAATGAAGACGCGTTACTTAGAGGTGTCAGAACTGCAGGACATCGAGTGCTGTGGGGCCCTGGAATATTACGACAAGGCCTTTGACTGGATCACCAAGAGGAATGAAAAGCCTCTACGAAGCATCAAGCGCATTTTCCACCACGACAGATGACCCCGTCATCCGCAAGCTGGCAAAGACTCAGGGCAACGTGTTCGCTACAGACGCCATCCTGGCCACACTGATGAGCTGCACCCGCTCGGTCTATTCCTGGGATATTGTCATCCAGAGGGTCGGCTCCAAGCTCTTTTTTGACAAAAAAGATAACTCGGACTTTGACCTCCTGACTGTGAGCGAAACTGCCAACCAGCCCCCTCAGGATGAAGGCAACTCCTTCAACTGCCCTGTAACCTTGCCATGGAGGCCACCTACATCAACCACAACTTCTCCCAGCAGTGCCTACGAATGGGAAAGGAAAGGTGCAGGTTTCCCAATCCAAATACATTTGTGGAGGATGACATGGACAAGAATGAAATTGCCTCAGTGGCGTACCGGTACCAGAGGTGGAAGCTTGGTGACGACATCGACCTCATCGTCCTCTGTGAGCACCACAGCGTGATGACCGGGGCCAACGGAGAGGTGTCTTTCATCAACATTAAGACCCTTAATGAGTGGGACTCCAGGCACTGCAATGACGTGGACTGGCGTCAGAATCTGGACTCTCAACGCGGGGCGGTCATCGCCAGAGAGCTTAAGAACAACATCTACAAGCTGGCTCGCTGGACCTGCTGCGCCCTGCTGGCCGGATCAGAGTACCTCAAGCTCGGGTATGTGTCCCGCTACCACGTTAAGGACTCAGCTCGTCACATCATCCTGGGCACCCAGCAGTTCAAGCCCAATGAGTTTGCCAGCCAGATCAATCTGAGCATGGAGAACGCCTGGGGCATCCTGCGCTGCATGATCGACATCTGCATGAAGCTGGAGGAGGGCAAGTACCTCATCCTCAAAGACCCCAACAAGCAGGTGATCCGTGTCTACAGCCTGCCCTATGGCACCTTCAGCTCCATCGAATACGATGACAATGAGGATTAAGACGAGGATGAGGAAGAGGAAGAAGCGTGAACGGGACTGCAAGGCCGATCATACGCCCCTGCACATCTTCACACCTCTTTGCCTAGAAGGGACTAGAGGATCCTGTGGGGATTAGCCTTGTCTACACAGAGGTTTAAAAGATGAAATAAAGAGAAATCTAATTCAAAAATAAATAAATATGTTAAACCCAATATATGCATACATATTTATACAATTATCATGCTGCACAAGAAAAATCAAATCAAGCCAGCAAAAAAAAAAAAAAAAAAAAAAGAAAGAAAAGAAGAAGAAGCAAAATAAAATGCAAGGAAACAACAGAGTGGAAATGTTATGTTGTGACACAATAATTCTTTAAACTTGAGAACAAATAAGGAGATATACTCTTGAGTACAGGAAACAATATGTTGCCTTTAAATGCTAACCCATTCAAATCAGTTGTACATTAGTTGTTTATTGATTCTATCCAATGTTATCATGAAAAAACAATGACTAGGAGTCAGGCAGCAAAGGGTCAAGATGAAGTTACTGGGCTATGATTGTAATGTTTCTAAGCCCCTACACAGACTACAGTTGCCAAAGCACTTTGATATTCATCATCTCATCTGCTCCACAAAACAACCCTGGAAGATACATTGAGCAGATCCAACCACCTAACAGAATCCCATGATCTAATAGTTACAAAGAACTTTCAAAGCTATATAATTCATGCCTGATCGAGGGTACTCTCTACCACATCACTCATAAATGGTCATTCTGAGGCAGGCCATTTCTCTATAGGATAGTTCTAGTTGTTGGGAAGTTTATCTTTAGGACTAGGCTAAATTTGCCTATTAGAAAAATTCCCCTTGTTGCCTTCTAGGTCCAAGCCAAATAAGTTTAAATCCTTTCCTCCTGCATAATAATAGCCCAAATGCTGGAAGATAGCTTTTATGTTACTTTGTTCCCAATCCCAATTTTCAGCGAATGAATCCTCTTCTGGCATGATCTCCAGTCTTATTACCTCTCTGTTCCCTTTCCTGTAGATCTCTTCAAACTTGCTCTAATCTTCACTAAAATCTGGTGCTAAGAATTAAATGCAGTAGTCCAGATGTGGGCTGACTAGGAAAGAATAGAACTATTTCCTTGCTTTTTTTGAACCCTAAGCTTTTCTTAAAGCAGCCCAAGACATCTTGACCATTTTTGGCTGCTCTGTTACACTGATAAAACACATTGAGCTCACAATCCCTAAAAGAGCCTCTTTTTTTATATGAATTATTACAATTCATCTTCATAAATCAATGTAATTTATTGAACTCAAATGAATAATTTTAGGTTTATCTCTAAATAATTTTGAATCAAGTGTTTCAACTAGTTCCAAAACCATCTAACTGTGCTACCAACTAACCCATGTATTTTCATTCTGCCTACAAAGATCATATGAGAAACTATCAAAGTTTTCATGAAATTTTTACTGATCTTCCTAACTATAATTCTTCTTTTCTCACAGTTCTCAAAGTGATTTTTCTGGAATTTTTTGGTTATCTAAATATTTTGCTTTTTAACATAACCATGCCCATTCCTTTTATTAGACTGCAAGTTACTTGAGGGCAGAGATTCTGCTTTTTTTTTTTTTTCTTCATGTCTTCATTTACCATAGAGGCAGCTAGTTGGTTTGTTGATTGGTTGTTGTCCTTCATTCTAGAAGATAATCAAAATGGCATCACTGTTTTAGGATCAAGTTATAGGGTCTCCAACTGTGGTTGATCAGATCAATAAGAGCTCAGAATGCTTTGCCATAGGTTGGGTACAAATAGTCCATGTGAGCATTTAGGATGGATTCTCTAAATTTGCCTATTTTGTATTTCTTTTGAGCTACTTCAATTCTGCTTTGCTTAGAGTACATAGTACCTTCTTTGATATGAGTATACTATGCTAAGCAGTCCTTTGCCAGTGTCTCCCATGTCACCTAATCAATTGCAAAGTTCTTCCTTGTATCACTTTTTCTGATCACCACATCAGTACTTGCCTTCTGTGAGTTCTCCATAAAATATTCTTTTAGAAAAGTGTACATTTGGCAAACATGGCCAGCCTATTGGAATTGCCCTCTAAATGCAGTAGAATTTAAATGGTTGGCAATTTAATTAAAGAAAGGATCTCAGTGTCTAGTACTTTATCCTGCCAAGTGATCTTCAGAATCTTTCTAAGATAATGCAAATGGAAGTGATTCAGTTTCCTGATATGGTACTAGTATATTGGCTGTGTTTCACAGGCATGCAACCATGAGGTCAGCTCAACAGCTCTGTAGATCTGTCTGATAATCAGTATAATACCTCTTCTCTCCTACACTTTACATTGGAGCCTCTGAAACACTGCTTTGACAATACTTGAGTCAACCTTATTATCAATGTGTACATCCCTGGAAAAGTATACTGCCAAGGTAAATAAACTTATCCATACAGCATTCAGAATTTTTCCATTTGCTGTAACCAAGTAGTTTCACATATGGATAATGTGATGCTGGCTGGTGGAGCACCTTTGTTTCCTTGGTGTTAATTGTTAGGCCAAAATTAGCACAAGCAGCAGAGAATCAATCGATATTTTGTTGCATCTCAGCATCAGAGACTGTATTGAGTGAATAATCATCTGCAAATAAAAAAATCATGTACCAAGTCTCCCTCCACTTTAGTATTTACTTGTAGCCTTTTCAAGTTAAATCAGTATGCTAGTTGATTTTGATGCCATGTTCCTCCTCATTAAAGCTTATCCTCTTTTGGCACATTGAGGAGGTGGAGTCACATAGTTAATAGTCGGTCAGAACCAGTAAATATTGATTAACATTGCTAAAAACATGATGCTAAAAAGCATAGGAACAAGCACACAGTCTTCCTTTACTCCATTGTTGACTGGGAAAGTGCAAGAGTATGGTGCATTGCTCAGAATCTGGGCAAGGATTCCATCATGAAATTGATGAGCAACAGTGATAAACTTCTTCAGGCAGGGTTTTATAGATAACATCTCATAGTAGATCATATCTTTACACAATTGATTAAAAGATATAGTGAAAACATCCTGCTGCACTCATTGTTGATGGTTTAAAAAAATATTTTATCTCACCAACAAAACACAACTTAGAGTCTCTCCTCCAACAAGAATCTCACATATATATGTTGAAATTATTAAAGATTATTTAAAAGATACTACTGATTTGGAAGATGTCCTAACAGAATGAGTAAAACCTCCAGATTCTACTACTTGTGGATGATGACATAATATAAATTACATATAGTTCCATAACATTAGTTGTTCAGTTGTTTTTCAGTTGTGTTCAACTCTTCATAACCCCATTTCAGGTTTTCTTGGCAAAGATACTGAAGGAGTTCACCATTTCCTTCTCATTTTATAGATGAGGAAACTGAGGCATACAGAGTTAAGTGATTTGGTCAAGATCACATAGCTAATTGTGTTCTGAGATCAGATTTTAACTCAGGAAGATGAGTCTTCCTGACCAGGCTTAGCACTCTATCCACTCTATTAGAAAGTCATCTAACAAAACCCATAATCATTGACAAATTTGGCTTAATTCTCTACACAAGGGGAACAAGTGGATGAAAATTGCTCATGATATGCAGTTGGATGGAAAACTCATAGAAAATGACATACATCTTGGAAAGACATTGTACACGAATAATGAACTTGGTCCAGGACAGGAGGAAGGAACAGAATAGAGGATATATGGGAAATTATGCAGTGATTTTAATGATTTTTAAAATTACTCCCTGAATCAAAGATTCATCCTTTTTTATGTCAATATTCTTCTGTTGATGCTATATAAAGTTGTAAGTCATGAAATACCATACTTTCTGAAGCATTAAAGTTGAGGATTACTCAAAGGGGGATGAAGGATGGCCAAGAGTCTACAGCAGGATGTCACCAATTAAGGGATCACAGGAAAAGTAGTATAAAAGGTATCATCAGAGAGATGTACACCTAGAAAAAAGAGGTGGGCTAGTCATGTAGGAAGATCAAGGGATAATGGGTGAACAGCCCACATACCCCATCAGAAACCTCCTCATCCCAAGAAAACTGGAGGAAGGTTTCTCAAACATTGGACAGATATACAGAGGAGTATTTAAAGAAATATATAGATAAAATAGCATAATATGAGAAGGTACATATGGACTATGTTCTCTACCACTGGAAAGAGAATCTATATTAGGGAAACCAAACAAAGATCCATCATGCTTCAAAGAACTTGACGGATTTTCCATTTATTGCTTGATGATCCTTTGATCTCTGAGTTCCCTCATAATCTGAAATTCTAGGGTCCTGCCTTTTAAACCTCTTCTCCAGCAAAAGGCATAATTAATAAGCTGTTGAGCCTTGCTTTATAAACACCATATAGTGTTTCATTGCCAATAACTGTGAAATTGAATTGACTTTCTGATCGAAGATAGAAATTTCTCTGGTGGGGATAGGAATTTTTTATTACAGAGATATGTATTTGTATCTTATCTTCACATAAGTCTACATTTCATAAGAGCAGGAAATGCATCAAATCTAAATTCTGCACTAAATCTAAATTAAGTATCTATAGTGACCTAGAGAACCTAGATAGTTCAGTGGATAGAGCTTCATGCCTAGAATCAGAAAGACCTGAGTTTAAATCCAGTCTCTGACACTAGCTTCATGAACCTAGGCAAGTCACTTAACTGTTTCCTCATCTGTAAAATGGGGATAACAATATCACTTACTTCCCTGTGAGAATCAAATTAACAATTATAAAAAACTTAACATAGTATTATCCCATAGTAAGTATCTATAAATGCTATTCCCTCAGTCTACAATGTTGGTGCTCTGCACATTTGGGTGGGGAACATGAGAGGGAGGATAAAGTGGAGGAGAGATTGGAATTGTATAGAGAGCTTCCAGTAAGGAAATTCATTTCACCATTGAATACTGACAACAACTATAACACCAACAATCTACAAGCATAGAGAATTCATGAGGAAACAAGGTGAGAATTCTTCAAATCATATATAATTCAAAGATGAGAAATTATATCTTGCTTTATATCATTCAGATGGGCTTTTTACTTGTGAGATAAAGGCAGGTTTCCTTCACAAGGTCTGTTGTAGCTGATTCTGTATTCTTCCAGGAACATTTGGGATTTCACTAGTTAATCTAGTGTAGATTCTAATGGGGACACTAAGAGATTAAGTGATATGAGAAGTGAATGTTTCTCTCATATCTAACAATTAATTATTGAATTAGATTAAGGTTTTTCCCCTTTTCTACTTACTCATCCAAAAACTAACCAGGGTGGGAATCTCTCTTAGAGATTTATCCAGGCCAAGATCTAATCAGACAGTAAAAGCAATTTTAAGTTTGGGCTAATGGATGTATTCCTACTCATTGTTTGCTCAGATAGATCTAGGGAAAGGTTGATTCTCCCTTTTAATCAGAACAGAGAATATGGGAATCAATGGCTCTTTGACCAATATTTGAGTCACCTAATTCAAGTACCCCAAGACCTTCATTTTAATATAGCCTACACCTCCCATTGTGTTGACCAATGTCATGCTTTAAGAATATCTACTCTTCAAAAGTATAAAAACCATAACCCCACCATCATTAAGTGTCTTTGGTCTAAGAGAAATGGCCAAAATACCATCCTTTTACTAATAACCTGCTATCATTATTAAGAAAATGACTAAATTACCAGAAACAATGTCTCTCAAATTTAAGGACATATAATTATTATATGTTTAAGGCTGATCTTGAACCCAAATATTCCTTTTCTTCCACTGCAGAATGTTGTTTTTCATTGCATTCAGAATATAGATGTTTTTGAAGGGAGGAATGAGTAGGGATGGCAAATACAGTGCTGAGGATGACAATGGACATGGAATAGGAATAAAGAGTGAAAAAAATATATAACGGAGAGATTATAGACTTTAGCTATGATCAGACAACTATGTGATGCAATGAATAGATTTCCGTCCTTGGAATCAGGAGAGACTGAGTTCAAATGCAATCTTGTTGTGACCCTAGGTAAGTCATTTAACCCTGTTTCCTTCAGTTTCCTCATCTGTTAAATGAACTGCAGGAGAAAACAGCAAACTATTCCAATATCTTTGCCAAGAAAACCCCAAATGGCATCATAAAGAGTCAAATGAGACAGAACAACAGCAATGTGATTACTCAGCTGGTTAGGGTAGGAGACTAGAATTCAGTTCTCGAAGCATATTCCAGATTTGATTTTGTTTTGTTTTATGGGGACCTTTTTTTTTTTTTTTAAATCAGGGATTCTTTTAAAAAGACACATCTGGTTCTGTATTCTCCCAGTAACATTTGGGGATTTCACCAGTTAATCTCCTATAGCTACAACAGACCTTGTGAAGGAAACCCGCCTTTACCTCATAAATAAAAAGCCCATCTGATTGATGGTATAATTTCTCATCTTTGAATTACATATGATTTAAAGAATTCTCAACTTGTTTCCTCGTGAATTCTATGCTTGTAGACATGGACAGTGGGGGAACAGGGGCGGGTGACATTCATCAAACATCTTTTCAAGTCCCTTGGAATAGAGCCCAGGTTCAGATGGTTAAAATGAAAGGAACAGATGCCTTTCTAGCCCAAGCCAGATCTTTCTCTCTTTACTTGTCCAGAAAAAGCCCTGAGATGCATCGTTTGGTTAAATCCTATCTAATTTGGAATCACTGAATATCAAAACTGTAGAAAAACTTGAGAGGATCATCAAAGTCCAATTTCCTCATTTTAGAGATTAAAAAAATAGAGGCCCAGAAAAGGGAAAGTGATTTGCCAGAATCATATAGCTAAATGAGTGTCAAAGTCAGACTAGAATCCAGATCTGCTAATTCTCTGTCCAGTAGTTCACTTATCAGAGTCCCACATGGTCCCTCTTTAGCATGTCAATTTAACAAAAATCTTTAAGGGAACCAATCATGTGCAAGGACTTTTGTCTGAGTACAGAGATAAAAAATAATACAATCCTTATTCTCAAGGAATGTAATCTGTGATTTAGGTGTTTTAATAATGCAAAGAAAAACCTTTGGAATTAGAAATGCTAACATAACCTTCCTTAGAAGACTTGTTTAAGAACCTTCAGTGGTTCCAAAGTGCCTAGGAAGACCAAACTCTCCTGCACATGGCTTTACTTTCTTTATTAATTATACTTTTCCCTTTTTTTTATTTGTTTGTTTTCCCAGAACCAGATTTACAAGCTCCTCTCCTGTTACTCATCTACCTCTCCTATTCCACGCAAGCCACTCTCCATGCCTATGCCCTATACACTCTACTTCCTGCCCAGTTCTCCTTCCTCTGGGGCTGATCTATCTTTCTTGCCAGGAATGCCTTCTATCTGATCTCCATCAATTCACGTTCATTAGACTTAGACTCAAATTCTTCTTCTTTAAGATTATTTCTGCTTTTCTATTCCCTGTACATAGACATTCCAACTCCCATCTGTGTACTTTTATAAACACTGTGTCCATGCCTAGAATGCGTCTTCTTCCCTACGTCTGGCTCTTGGGACTCCCTAGTTCCCTTTCAAGGCTTAGCTTGCTGCCAGTGCATCTCTCCTTAAAATAACTTTGTATTTACCTTGTAGTTTGGAGTGAGTCAGTTCAATTCGATTTAGCAAATGATTATTAAATGCTTACCATATGCCAGAAACTGTATAAAGTGCTAAGGATACAAAGGTAAAAACAAAACAATCTTAGCTCTCCTAAAGCTTTCTGTGGGAAACAATGTATACACAGGTGAGTAGATTACATATATACAGTATATGCATGTATACATACATACACTTATGTATACATATGTCTGTATACACACACTGAACAAGCGCTAATGTATTCATACACACCACCCATTCATGCAGTACACACACAGCATACATATGTTTATAAGTATGCATGTATATATGGGTACACATATACAAATATATGATATATGCATGCACATATATATATATGCATCTGTATATACTCATCTGTGTGAGTAAATGTATATATTATATATACTCTGTGTATATGTTTACAGATATGTATATATATACATATTGTATGTATCATCTACTTATTTATATTGTTTCCCACTTAAAATGTAGACTTTCAGAAAATAGAGATTGTTTTGTTTTTACTTTTGTATCTCCAGTACTTGATACAATTTCTGGAATTTGGTAGGCACTTAACAATCACTTCTTGAATTGAATTGACTCACTGCATCCAACTCTTATCATTTCATTTTGCCACGTCCTCTCAGGCTTTCTGCTATGCATTTTTTTTTATGATGAATGACAATGCACACATGGTATTCAAATGAATAGAGCAGGTTTGACTTGGGGAAGGCAAATGCTTTCACAGGAACAGAGAACAGTTTCATATGCACCACAAAATTCTTCAGATTTCACCCACAAATTAAAAGGGAGACTTTACCTGATGTATTCCCTATGTCACATGACACATTCCTCCTGGAGAAAAGTGACCTGTTAGCTGACTAGCCCTAACCTTACCCACAAGCTCTTCTTTCAAGCCCTCCAAGCCTGGAGGTTCTGCACGATGGTGTTGTCATGAAAAGACAAGGTATGGGATTGGATTTCCACATGGAAATCAGCTCTGGCCTCCTCCTGCCCCACCCATGTATGGGTGGATGCCAGCAGAAACCTGATGTTTTTCTGTATTAATCACAGGCAGAATCTGCAACTTGAGACTCATGCACCCAAAATGAATGGAAAAGTGCAACCTGACCACAAAAGTATTATTTTATAAATAAGGCCCTTCAGTAGTGGTTAATTGGATACACATTTTGCAAGATTCGTGGAACATTAAAACTATCATATCCAAATTGACTGACTAGGCTCATGTTACATTTCCCAAATCGCCAATGACCGTTCACTGTGCCCAGTAGACTCTTAGTTGAACATTTTAGTTAGAAGAGACCTTCCTGACCCTAATCTAAAGGATGTTACTTCTTTTTATATTTTCTTTCTCTTTTTTTTCTTTTTTTTTTTTTGGTTTAATAGAGATTTATTTAGTGTATCTTTAATAGCCCCATAAATCACTCAACATGCCCAGCTCACATACAAATGCTGCCAGAAAAGATTTTCACTGAAGCAGATGGCTTGTTTGGGGAACCAGTCTGGCTTGCTGTTATTTCAATCAATAAGTATTTATTGAAAGTCTACCATGTATGTCCTCTGCACAGCAGGGGATTCCAAAATTTAAGATATAGATTCTGCCTCCCAGGAGTCTGGCTGATGAGATGGGAGACACAGGGATGAGAAGGTAATTAAAACTGAAGAGAAGACAAAGGACTATATCAGGAGGAAGTAAATAATTAATTGCTAAAGGACTGGTACATGGAAAGGCTAAGTCCAGACCAGTGACCCCTGTTAGCTATAGGGTTCCAGAAAGAGTACCTACGGAAGATTAAATTAGAGCTGTTCCTTGAGCAACAACCATGAGTGTTTATTATTATGTCCCAACTGGGTGCAGAGAACAACTGTGTGCTAGGCAATAAAGGAGACACATAATTAAGAAGAAATTCAGTCCTTACCCTTCTGTAACTAGGCTGAACCTTCTAGTGGATGGGAACCTCCTTCACCCCAGAACTCTAACCTCAGAAATCTTCCTTCTTTTTTGTTTGTTTATTTATTTAGTGGACCAGTAAGGGCTGGGAATCTGGATAGAAATGGAGATGGATGGAAAGTTAGGGGGAGGACTAATGAGTCTTTGTTTCCAGATACTCCTAGGAAGATTGTTCTCTTTCCCACCCCAATCCATGCCATCAGTCAATGGGAATGAAGTATCTGCTTTGAATTGAAGGATCTCTCGATCTCTCTCTCTTTCTCTCTCTCTCTCTCTCTCTCTCTCTCTCACACACACACACACACACACACACACACACACACACACATACACATACTCTATCCCCTAAAGTGACTGGGTACTAGCATACGATGTACTGAGATGCCAGCAAGTCAACAACTCGGGAAAGGAGGAGCCCATTGACACAAAACCATTTTTAAGGCCAAATTTTAGGCCAAATGATATGCAATAAGATAAGGTGTGGGGGCCTGGGCACAATTCACTACACTATTGAGGATGGACTCAGAGTGATGGATTATAGGACCTCATTTCCTTTGGTTGGAAAACAAAAAAGATTGTATTCAGTAAAAGCCGGAGGCATGACGCAATCCGGCCCCTCGAACACTAAGAGTGTAGCTGTTAATAGCTTCCTTCCCCAGGACACTGGTTTATCCACTCACTTAGTGACTTTGATGCATTAGTAAAAGAAAGTATCAGCCCCTCATAACTCTCAGAAATGATACAATACATCACTTGAAAGTAAGCTAGGATCAACACATTGTTAACTGTTTGATCTCTCAAGTCAGAATTAATGATAGGTATTTTGCACAAAAAAAAAATGAATGTTAAAAGCCTATTTAAGTTAACTAAAGACATCCCTATAACATCAGGGTTGAATTGGAGGTGATTTCCTGAGGCACAGCTGTTGTAAGTTTGTTAGTCTGCGGGTGGCAGAAACCAGTAATCATAACCAGATTGCATGGGGGTGGAGGGGAGGGTGAGGAGGAAAGGATTGGAAGATTGGGGGGAGACATGGTGCAGGGATGGGTGGTGGTGAGGAAAGAGAGTCATCTTTAACACAAAAATCTAAGTCACTTGCTTGCAGAAGTAGGATGTATACTCACAGGGTTTGGAATCAACTCTCTTACATCTTTGGAAAGAGCTGATGCTCTTCTTGGCACATTCTGCCTGAAAGCTGGCAGTATAATAGCTAACTGTTGGCTACTGGAGAAGCCAAAGGCAAAATGATTTAGAGTAACCTTTCCTCTCTCCTACCATTTCCATACCAAGAGTGAGAGAAGGAATGGTGCATGATATGGAGTTCCATTTTTTTCACCAGGTCAGAGCTGCCAGTTGATAAAGGACTTTCAGAGCATTCTCCACTACCATGAAGGTGTTGAAATTGAAATTGGGCAAGGATTTAAGATGGAAAAGAAGTTGGGAGACTTAGAAAATACAAAATTTAAGGAGAAACATGCAAAATTGCCCAACTGGTTCCCCAGAGAGTTACAGTCCATGAAAATCAAACACACTTCTCAAATTGCTTCATTCCTCAGTTAATCTGACTGCAAGGAACACTCACTTGGAGGACCCTTTAATTTCTCTGATACATCAAATTTGCAATATCCGCCAGAGCAAATAACATGTTTTCTGGATGGAATTAGAGAATGCCAGAGAGGGCTTCAAAGCTCGGTCAGCTTTCTTGTGTTAGAAGTAATTTTCTAGTCCAGCAGAAAACCATGGAATTCATTTAGGGTCATCCAATCCAGTCAGCTCCAACAAATAGTAGAGACAAGAGCCAAAAGACCCATCAAGTCACCTAAAATAAACCTTACAAAGTCATAGTTTTGAGGGCATAACCAAGGTAAGTCTCTTATCAGAATCCTTCAAGTTTCATCTTCAACTCACTTTCAACTTTCAAAATTCTAGGAATTCATGAACTCATAGATGTAGAGCCAAAGGATGCATTAGGAATAGGAAGACCTGACTCTCTCATTTTATAAAAGAACAAACTGAGGTCCTCCAAAATTTAGTAACTTGTCCAAAATCACATAGGTAGTAAAATGGCAGAATTATGGCCCAGCTCCTGTGGTGCCAAGTTCAGTGAATGATGCTGCTTCTATCATTAGGTACACTGTTTATTATCGTCACATTATATTATATTGAATTATATTATGTTATATCATGCCATATCATATTATGTTGTTATATTGTGTTATATTATACTAATATTATATTGTATTATATCATGTTAGGTTATGCTTTTTATTTTATATTCTATTTGTATGCTCTCCAGTATAGCTAAGCAATAAGGAAGACACTTGATTTAGATAAAACTTAGTCCTTACCCAATGGTGGATGTGAATAGGCCACAGTGTTTTGCCAATAAAGAAATGTACAAGTGAAGAACCATAGACTATATTTATATTATTACATAAATGTCTGATCCCAAAAAGGGAGGTAGGCTGGTGATGTGAGAAAGCTGACTGAATGTTTCAATGGTACTCATGCAATGAGACGAGATCTAGAAGAAGGTCCTCATGACATTGGTTAGACACTCAATCCCCAAGAGGATTTATGGAAGGCCATGGACAGTCACACAAAATAAATATATGTGGATAAGTTGTCATCCATAGCACTGAATGGAGTAACTATATCAGTGAGCTAACAGAATTGTCAAAGTATGGAACCATAATGATGGGGGAAGGTGGAATAGAATACAATACTATATTATGTTGCATTTGACAGCACTATTTGCGTAGCATTTTATTTCTATTGTAACATTTTCACATACTTTATCTCATTTTTTTCAGTGAAGGCCTGGATGTCTCATATGCCTTATCTGATGGATAGGACAGCAGGCCAAAAGCTCTGATGAGACTTTTGAAACAGGAAAGACTTTAAGCCTAGACTGGGCAATATCTTAACTGTCCAAGGATCTGCCTAGTTAAGTTTGGAATGGCTTATAGAGGCTTAGCCATGAAAGGATGATTTTTAGGGGAGCACACCAAGTCATGACTACTGTTGACTAAGGCAAGGAGATTCTATGTCCTATGTCAGTAGAGGGAGTGTCTATACTGTTGAAATAATGGATCTTTCTAAAATATTGAAGTTGATTCTCACAATTAATCCTGTGAGGTATTGAATACAAGTAGTATCACCTCCATTTGACAGATGAGGAAACCCAGATACAGAGGAATTAAAATAACAGGTCACACTGCTAGTCAGTAGCAGAGCTGGCATTAGAAATTAGATTAAACTTCCAGGCCAAGGCTTTTTTCCCCCCATACCATTTTGAGAGATATATGTCCAGGGTTGTGTTGATAAATATTTAACAACCTGCTTGGGGGGGGGGGGGGAGAAGAATGTATGACACACACTGCTTTATTAACATTTTCTTCATCCCTTTTTAAAGTTTAGATAATCAACAAAACAAAATCAAGTACTGATCTGAGCATTTGCTGATTTCCCAGATATAAATGTTCATACTGAGCATTTAATTACCAGTTTTCCGAAGCTTTCTACCTCTGTATCCAATTTAAAATCTGCCTTCTTAAACCTGTGGTGTTTCTCCTTTTTAAAGTTTTGGAAGACCTAGAATCTAACTTCTTGAGGTCTGACTCTATGGTCAAAGGATCTGAGTTTAAATCCCACCTCTGACGTTTTCTACCTATATGATCTTGTTTGTATTTAATTTTTCTGTATCAGAGTTCCCTCAGTTCTAAACTGAAGGAACTGGACTAAACAGTCTTTCAAGTCCCTTTCAGCCTCCAAGTTATGATCCTATGATCATATGACTATTTCTGGTTTGCTTTGGTAGTCTGGTGATTAGCCCAATGCTTGTATAGAAAAGAGAAGGCCATCTCCCCTTATCCTGATCTCTATCTGGCCACTTAACCCAGACAGCTCTGGAGGAGAAAGTAAAGCTAGTGACCTTGCACAGCCCTCCCTCACTTAAATCTAATTCACTTGTATGCCATGGCATTATCTCCTGATATTGTGGTCCTCTGAGAACGAAGGACAAAACAATAACAACAGCACTTTAGAAAAGTGAAATGAGTGATACAAACTTGATGAATAACAATAGGATTTAGAGTAGGAAAGGGTCTTACAGATAATTTCATCCAACTTTTTCATTTTACAGAAAAGAAAACTCAAGCCCAGGAATATGAGATTGTCCTTTCTAGACCATCCAAATGTAAAAGTACCAGCTGAGGCCTCATTCAGCTTTCTGTCCCCAAATCAGCACTGACTTATTTAATCTCAATTTTGTCAGTCTTCTGTCTTGCTCTGTGAAGAACCACATGGCCAAATTCATAGATTCAAATGAATTCAAATTAGAAAGGACTGCAAAAGATCACCTAGGCCCACCACTTCCCTACACAAAGAAGGAAACTGAATTTGAAAAAGATGGTTTAAGTTGCCCAACATTGTGTTATTAACCAATAAAAGATGCAGAATTCAAACCCAATTCTCTAAAACCATATTCAGTGCTCTTGTTTCACCATGTCTGACTCTTCATGATCCCATTGGGGTTTTCTTGGCAAAGATACCAACCTACCTTGCCATTTCCTTCTCCAGGTCCTTTTACAGATAAGAAAACTGAGGTAAACAGTTAAGTGACTTGCTTAGATTCACACAGCTAGTAAATATCTGAAGCTGAATTTAAACTCAGGAAGATAAGGCTTCCTGATTCCAGGTCAGGTGCTCTATCCCTTGTACCACCTACCTGCCTAATTGGCAGTGCTCTTAATACCAAACTTCTGTAATAGCAGAGGTTCTTCACTATTGCTTTTGTTTAGAGTTTTGGACCCAAGGCAGATTATTTTTTGTTTAGGCAAAGTTTTCTTGATTATAGTAAACAACAGTGTGTTTGAATTGTACAAGTCTTGCATTTCATCATGGAGTAAATACATTTCCCCATGGTAACAGCTTTGATCAAGCCAGAAAAACTTATTCACATAATTAGCCTGTAGGATAAATGTTTTAAAAATTAATAAATTTTCTGGTTATTTTTTCCTTGCTTTAAACTTAAGCTAGTAACAGGAACTAAAGATTTCTCATCATTCTGATCTCTTAGACCTCACTATTTAAAAGTATTCTGTATATTCCTCTTTCACCTTCAGAAAAGACTGTTCGGGCAGTGAGCAGAGGCTACAGCCTTTCTGGATAACCAGATTCCCAACTGGTGATTATAGGACAAGAACCACATAAATTGGAATACTGAACCTCACTCCTTCCTTTTGGAAAGCCAATTAGACACTCTAAGTAGATTAATACCCTTCAGGAAGTAAAATTCCCGGGAGATAACCACACATCTTAGAAGTTGGCTGTCCAGCTTAGGGTCTTATTCTAAGTCTCAGGAATGTGGTTATCTTATACCAACCTCATAAGCCAGAGCATGTTATTGCTCCCTGGGAGCTCTGATGTTATTGGCACATGACCTCTGTTACTCTTGGCAAATTTCAATGGCTACCAGGGGCATCAGAGCCACATTTGCTGGACTCAATAGCAATCCTGCTCTGTCTCAGCCACATATGTAAATTCTATGTAAGAACAACAAGCAGTCCCTTCTTGTAAAATGGTTATAACTTTTTAAAAGATGATTGAAGTTGTTCAGCTTTAGGTGTTGATATTCTGGGTAATTTTAATCATAGTATTCTATTGTTTATAGTATTATTTTTAATACCCTTTGAAATAATTTAGAAAACCTATCTCCTCCTTTAATTGAGCCAAATCACTTGAACAAAATTTCTATCTGGAAGCTTTTCCTTAACATCTCTGAGTTTTAAAGGACCTTAGCAGTCATGTAGTCCCATATCCATGAGCAGCTAACTGGTACAATGGACAGAGTGCCAAGACTAGTGAGAAAGACCAGAGGATAAATTTGGCCTCAGACACTTAATAACTAGGTGACTCTGGGCAAGTCACTTAACTCTGCCTCAGTTTCTTCATCTGTAAAATGAGCTGGAGAAGGAAACAGCAAACTATGCCAGTATCCTTACCAAGAAAACCTCAAATAGAGTCATGAGGAGTCAAATGCTGTTCAACAATAATAAGTCCTATATCTCAACAAATTCAGGAGTCCTTTCCATAGTGTTCTTTACAGATGGCCATCTAGTTCCTTTAGATACCTTCAGTGATAGAAGACTACCTTCTAATGCTGCCATTCCTATACCTGGAGCTTTTTAATTATTTAAAATTTAGGTTTTTTTTTTAATGTTGAGCTGACATTCTCTCTCTCTCTCTCTCTCTCTCTCTCTCTCTCTCTCTCTCTCTCTCTCTCTCTCTCTCTTTCTCTCTCTCTCTCACTTAATGAAGTAGGGGTCCAAAACTCTTTTACAAACACATCTGTCTTTGACTACTTCAGCTTAGGCTCCTTGTTCCCCTCTCAGAATTCCTCTTATATATGAGGAAAAATTTCATGTTAAGTTGTGCAGTCTTAACTGTTTCCTCCTCCATTAAATTTTTGTATTCTCACCTACTTTGAAGAGCTGATTGTTATAGTTTTAGTGTGAGTATTTATATTTCAGAAATCAACAAATGCTACAAATCAAGCCTTAATGTATTGCCTTGTTAATTGCCTAAAAAGTAATGGAGAAAATTTTAAAGTAGAGTAAAATTAAAAGTGTGTTAAGCATTCTTTTTTTGTTATCAAACAATAGATTGTTAAAAATTTACCAACACACTACTTCTTCACCCAGACTGTAAGTAAGACCTTTGTAAACAGAAACCATGTCCAATACACTATAACCCCCACAGAGCCAGGGCAGAGTTACTGGTTTATTGACTGGTTAATTGAATTACTGCAACCATTCAGTCAAATTCCCTGTGACTGCATCTCTATAGGCTCAACAAGATGAAGAAAAGGCCCATTTCCTGTTGAATATGATATACTGAGATAACCAGTTGAGATCAGTTTTTTCCCCACCTCTTACTAGTATCTTCTCAGTACTACTCTTTACTCAGTAGCAGGCCTAAGTTTCCAAAATAATTGCCTAAACTCTTTTCCCATTCAGGAGTCACACACAGCATTAGAAGTAACATGGTGTAGCAGAAAGATAACTAGATTTGGAGACTGAAATGTAGGTATGAGTTTCAGTTCTTTCAAAAAATGCTTTGTCTAATTTTGAATCCTGCAACTTTGCTAAAGTTGTGAATTGTTTCTAGTAGTTTTTTAGTTGAGTCTCTAGGGTTCTCTAAGTATACCATCATGTCATCTGCAAAGAGTGATAATTTGGTTTCTTCATTACCTACTCTGATTCCTTTTATCTCTTTTTCTTCTCTTATTGCTAAAGCTAACATTTCTAATACAATATTAAATAGTAATGGTGACAGTGGGCAGCCTTGTTTCACTCCTGATCTTATTGGGAATGGTTTTAGTTCATGATCTAGATATAAAGAGGGACTTTGTAAGCAAGTTAGAGAAACGTAATATAGTTTATCTCTCAGACCTGTGGAGAGGGAATAAATTTATGTCCAAAGAAGATCTAGAACTCCTAATTGAACACCAGATGGATAATTTTGATTATATTAAGTTAAAAAGTTTCTGTACAAACAAAACAAATGCAGACAAGATTAGGAGGGAAGTATCAAATTGGGAAATCATCTTTACATTTAATGGTTCTGATAAAGGCCTCATTTCTAAAATATATAGAGAATTGTCTCATATATATAAGAATTCAAGCCACTCTTCAATAATAAGTGGTCAAGGGATATGAACAGACAATTTTCAGATGATGAAATTAAAACCATCTCTAGTCATATGAAAAGTTGTTCCAAATCACTATTGATCAGAGAAATGCAAATTAAGACAACTCTGAGGTACCACTACACACCTGTCAGATTGGCTAAAATGACAGGAAAAGATAACGATGAATGTTGGAGGGGATGTGGGAGGGCTGGGACACTAATACATTGTTGGTGGAACTGTGAACGGATCCAACCATTCTGGAGAGCAATTTGGAGCTATGCTCAAAAAGTTGTCAAACTGTGCATACCCTTTGACCCAGCAGTGTTTCTACTGGGCCTATATCCCAAAGAGATCTTAGAGGAGGGAAAGGGACCCACATGTGCAAGAATGTTTGTGGCAGCCCTTTTTGTAGTGGCTAGAAACTGGAAACTGAAGGGATGCCCATCAATTGGAGAGTGGCTGAATAAATTATGGTATATGAATGTTATGGAATATTATTGCTCTGTAAGAAACGACCAGCAGGACGATTTCAGAGAGGCCTGGAGGGACTTGCATGAACTGATGCTGAGTGAAACGAGCAGAACCAGGAGATCATCATACACAGCAACAACAGTATTACATGATCATCAATTGTGATGGACATGGCTCTCTGCAATAAAGAATTGTCTCAAACCAGTTCCAATTGTTCACTGAAGACCATATACACCCAGAGAGAGGGACATGAAATATGGACCACAATGTAACATTTTCATGATCTCTATTGACATTTGCTTGCATTGTGTTGCCTTTCTCTGATTCTTTTTTTTTTCTTGTAGATAGGATTTTTCTTGCATAACTTCTCAAGCATTTCAACATTATTAACATGTAGTGGACTTCCTGCCATTTAGGGGAGGGGAGGGGACTGGGGGTAAAATTTGTATTGGAAAGCTTTGTAAAGATCAATGTTGGGGAACTACCCATACATATGTTATACAAATAAAACGCTTAAAAAAATGCTTTGTCTTAGTTTTCCCCAAAATGGAAATATCACTTGCATTACATACCCCAAGGGTTTCTTAGGAAAAAGCTATTTTATAAACCTGAAAGCACTTTAAAATGTGAGTAATTGAGTTACTGTCACTGTAAGACATATATATCATCATCAAAGTCACAGATCCAAACAATAGAGCCAAAACCAGTATCAATAATCTGGAAAAATATTTGAATAGGGGAAATATAGAATGAAGCTTCATGGAGACTAGGAGGAGTTTGGTGCACAGTTGATGAAGGCATCTACAACCTAAGCAAGCAGCCCACACACTCTCAGGGCTCCCATCACCAATCTCCTCAATGTGGAGTCCAGATGCAAGCATAATGGAGCCCACATCAAAGTGGACAGAATCACACATGCTCAGAGCTGGAGGAAAAATTAGGAAGTGTAGAGGCCAATGGTTTCTTTTTAAACTCATGAAAACAGGGAGCCTAAGGAGGAAAGAAAAGAAAGCATGATCTGTGTGTTGCCATATTTTCCTGGCCTTCCAAGATTATACTCAAGAAAAGAAATAGTTCAGACTTCTGATCTGTACTTAGAGTTCCTTAAATTCATACAATCCTAGAATGTTTGAGCTGGAAAGGGATCTTAGAACATAAAATATGATATAAAATGTCAGAATTAAAAAGAAACTTTTACATAGTCTAGGCAATTGTCAGAGATTAGACAGATTTTAAAAATAGAACACACAATACTAAAATTTGAAAAGACCTTAGACCATAGAATATTAGAACTGGAAGATTTCTTGGAACATGGAACAAGCAATGTCAGCAATAGAAAGAACCTCGACACAAATTATTAAACTTGGAAAGGATCTTAAAACTCAGATCCTCAAATATTAGCTCTAGAAGAGACTTAAAAGATGTTCTAGTTCAGGGCTCTGTGAATTTTTCTTTAATATTGTACTAAATAGGTTCCAATATATAAATATATATATAGGTTTGTATGTATTTTTATTTTATGCATTCAAAAGTTTTATTCTAAAAAGAGGGCTACAAGTGTCACCAGACTGCTGAAGAGGTCCATGACACATAAAAAAGGTTAAGAACCCCTAGAAATTGTCTCTGAGATATCATGAAGCTTGAAATGACAGAAAGAGAAAGACACAGAGAGATAGAATTAGAGATGGAGAGAGAGAGAGAGAGAGAGAGAGAGAGAGAGAGAGAGAGAGAGAGAGAGAGACTAAGAGAGAGACAGACACAAAGACAGAAGAAAAAGAAAAAGGAGAAAAAGAAGAAAAAGAAAAAGGAGAAGAAAAATAAGGAGAAGGAGGAAAAGGAGTAAGAGGAAGAGAAACAAAAGCAAAAAGAAGCAGAAGCAAAAGGAGGAGGATGAAGAGGGAGAGAGAGAGGGACAGGGACAGGGACAAGGACAGGGACAGGGAGAGGGAGAGGGAGAGGGTCCTTTAGAATACAAGATGTTTTATTTCTTTTCTTTTGCCCATTGTAGCCCTGGAGTTAGGGTCCCTGGGTTCTTACCCCATTTCTGTCACTACTGAGCTCTGTGATCTTGTGCAATTCACTTAAACTCTATCAGCCTCAGTTCTTCTGCATGAAACTGTACCAAGTGTCCTCTCTGGTCACTTTCAGATCTAATATTTTATGAACTTGAGGCTGAGCAAGAGGATGACTTGAGCAAGGACCCCCAGGAAAGTGGTGGCAAAGCTCATTTTCCAGTGCTATGGACTGTTTACAGGACTATCTATGATACAAATGTTCTTGATGGTTTTGGAAAGAGTGAGTCAGATGGTGAGGATGTGTGACTGAGGACATCTTTCATTCCCAAATCCCCTACAAGTTTTCATTCCAGTTCTCCTGTTTCCCCCAATCTCTGCAATCCAGCACCTGTGAGGGCCAAACCTAGAGGCTACGTAAGAGAATCCCATGTCCTGGATTCCCTGTGTTTATTTGTTGTACTTAGGAAAACATACCCAAGTGCCAAGACCTCTGGGCACAGGCACAGAATCAACACATCAACAATTAAGAAGCCAAAAACTAGCACTTGGAATAGGCCTTTCCTCACCCAGGCCTCTCCTCTCTGTCACTCAGAGAAGGAAACAGAGGTTAAAAAAAATTCTTCATGGTTCTTATCCACAATATCTTCCACATCTGGTCTGAACTCCCCTCCTAAACCCCTGCAACCATTCTAGCTCAGTTCCTTCCCAGCTTTCCCTTGGTGTAGGAACTGGAGGATTTCATGGACCTCCATGAGTTAAGTTGTGGGATCACCAACCCACAGCTGAAAGGGAGCTCAGAGGACATCTAACCAGTTCCACTTATTTTAAGGAGGAAAAAATTGAAGAGAGGACTCTCAGAGAATATGGCAGTCAGAATTTGAACTCAAGCTTTCCAACTCTGCTGGCTCTCATAACAATATCCTAGCTGCTATCCCTCCCTCTCCTTCTGGAATCCATTCTTAGTGCTTTATCTCATGTACTATACTGATCTTGACACTTCTCTCCTCAAAAGCCCATTCTCTCTTTAGTGAAGCATGTAATATTAATTAGCAGTCAAAACCCTCTACAATCTGACTCAATTCTCTCTTTCTATCTTTGTCTCAATAGTGCTTCTCTGCCCATCCTTTGAATTTCAAACAAATTAAATATGTTTTTGTCTCTCTATTCTTATCCTTTCCTCTTTCAGTTCTGTGCATGCCATCTCCATGCCTAAAATACATTCTTTTATGTTGTTATTATTCAGTCAGTTCAGTTGTTTCCTACTCTTTGTGATCCCATTTAGAGTTTTCTCGGCAAGGTTACTGGAATGATTTGCCACCTCCTTCTTCAGCTCATCTTACAGATGAGGAAATGGAGGAATGTAGGTTCAGGTGATTTGCCCAGGATCACATAGCTAGTAAGTATTCGAGGACACATTTGAATTCAGGTTTTTCTGAATCCAAGCCGCGCACTACCTGACTATCTGGAATCAGGAAGACTAGAATTCCTTTCTACTTCATCTTAATTTTTTGAAGTCCTTCCTTCCCTCCAAGGTACAACTTAGGTGTCACCTTCTCCTTGAAACCTTCCTTGACCCTTGAGCTGAAAGTGATCTCTCCCTTCTAAAATTTCTCATATCACTTAGCCTGTATTTCTCTTTTGCAAAGCTAGGTTATCTACATAAACTAGATTTTAGCTTCAAATCCTATGACTTCATGATGTTTCCATTTCTAAAATTCTATGATTTTAAGATTTTATAATTCTATGAATTTTTAGAGTATCATTAGGGGTTGTGAAAAGTAAAGTCAGGCAAGGTTTACCCAATTTTAGGACCTGAATCAATAGTTATATGCATGCTGTAATTTTAAAAAATATTTCATAGCATTTTTTCCCAAATACATGTAAAGATAATTCATTTTTGTAAGATTTTGTGTTAAGGGTCTCCTTAGTTCTCTTTCTGGATGTAGATAGCATTTTCCATCCCAAGTTGATTGGAATAGTCTTAGATCACTGTTTGCTGAGAAGAGCTAAATCTATCGTATTTGATTATCACAAAATCTTGTTGCTACTAAGTTCAATGTTCTGGTTCTGCTCACTTCACTCATCATAAGTTTTAAGTCTTTACAGGTTTTTCTGAAATCAGCCTGCTCATAATTTCTTATAGCACAATAATATTCCATTATATTTATATCCTATAATTTATTCAGCCATTCCCCAACTAATGAACATCCACTCAATTTTCAATTCTTTGCCACAACAAAAAGAGCTATGCATGATGTAATTTAGATTGTGACAAAAGAACCCTCCTGTACACCTTTAATGGAAGCTTAAGATTTCTCCTTTAAAGGAGAGGTTAAGTGTTATGTCTGATGCACCTACAGCTCCAGGGCTTGAACCCAGGCTCTGGGACTCCCAATTCAAGTCTCTCCTGTAGCAAACTATAGATCACTTGTCTTGTGAGAAAACTATCTTTGGAAGTTTTATGGACCTCTTTTCAGAATAATATTTTAATACGATTTTATTTTCCCAAATACTTGCAAAGATGTTTTCAACATTCACCTTTGCAAAACCTTGTGTTCCAAATTTTTCTCCCTCTCTCCTTCTTGCCCAAGACAGCAAACAATCCGAAATAGGTTAAACATGTACAAAAATAATATTTTTGTTACAAAAAATGAAATATATAGGATTACAAAAGAAACCTATTATACCAACTCATGGTTTTCAAATTTTTTTTAGAATCCATGAATCCCAGTTTAAAAGCTCCTGATATAGAATGAGCAAAGAGGGACAAAAGCAAGAAGACGGAGAAAACTCAGAGAATGATAAGCAGTGTTTTCTTTTGGTTCTCAAAAGTAAGATTACAGGATCTAGAAGTTGTCTAAACCCCAGCTTCTTAACTTGTGACTCATCATCTTATATGAGGTCTGATGGGGTCACAAAATTATGATCTGTTATCAGTGAATGTTTGATTTGTATACCTATATTTTGTTCATTTGATTTGAATTATGTGCTTATTTTATAAATCTACATACCCAGTCACGTAAAAATTTTTCAGACTTAAAAGGAGTCATGAGTGGAAAAAGTTTATGAAGTCCCAAAAACCAAATTCCTCATTTAGAGATGAGAAAACAGAGTCAGAGTGAGGAAGGACTTTTCCACAATAATACAACTAGTTAGTAACAGAATCAGGACTTTTCATCCCCTTCCTCTTCAAAGTCAATGCTCTTTCCACTCCACAGCCTCCTAAGAGCTTGTGATTCTAAGAGTCTAAGATTCCAAGACTCCCAGATTCTAGCCCATTCTGAGTTTCTGAGATTTTTCATTGAAACTGTTCTTTCTTTTCCCATTTCTAGGCACTGAAACAAGCAACAGCTGTCCTGTCAAGCGGATTACAGATAAGGATAAGTATCATCTAGTTTGACAATGTTTGGAGATTAGCTTTCATAACATGGTGGGAGGACAGCTGAGCATTCAAACCAATAAAGCAAATCTTGCTCTCCATGCCTACGCCTGTCACGCTCACTGCCTGCAAAGGGAACTCCATCCTGTTGGGAGAAGTTACTAAGGATTGAATGTGAGCACAAGCTCGGAAGGGGAGGGGAAAGAAAGGACAGAGAATGAAGAAGCAGGGAATCATGCTCTTGGCAAGAAGTGTTTCTAATTTCTTATTTTTTCTCTGATATGGGATAGATTTCACTATAGCAGGTTCTGCTATTCTCCCCAGAAAAAGCGAAAGGACAAATGACAGCATCTTTGTACATTCTCCCACTTCTGTTCCTTTGCTGTTCCCCATGCCTCTGACTCTATCTGCTCCTTAATACGCATTTGTTAAATTACTGCTTAACTGGAAAAACTCAACTCAAATATCACCTCCTCCAAGAACACTTCCCTGATTCCTTATGGATAGAATGGAAATAATAGTGGTTTGGGAGTTAGAAGACAGGGGTTCAGATCTTGGCTCTGCCACTTAATACCTACATGATCTGGGGCAAATCATTTAACATCTCAGGGTCTCATTTTCTGCATTTGTAAAATGAAATTATTAGACTAGGTATCCACTAAGGCCCTTTCTGTCTCCAGATTTATGATCCTTTACAGAGCATCTTGTTCTGAAATTCTCTAAATGCTCTTCTTAAGTGTTAGTGGTATTATTATGATGTATGTTTGTGTTTAATCCCGTCATAGTCATTCATAGTGTATGGGGCAGGTAAGCTGGCTTACTACCTGGAGGGGTGGGAAGGGAGATTCCCATTAGCCCTTCCCCCGCAGGAAGCTCGTTAAAGTGTGCTGGCACACTCCATACTCCACTCAAGCTCTATGTGTGCCCATGATCTCCTCTTAGATGGCATGTTCCACATTGGCCAAAAATGTATCTTATCTAAATTCTGTACCTCTTCCTCAGTGCCCAGCCCAGAGCTCTGCCCAACTTGAGCACTTTACAAATGTGTGTTGAATGAACAAATGATTGAATGGATGAAATAGAATGCTAGAGCCTGGAGACACTGAGCCATCACCATTCCAAGAAGGTCTTACATATTGGATGAGGATTGAAAGAATCACCTCCTCTGGAGCCAAAGTCTAAGCTCTGTTTTCCATCTAGAGTTGCCAAAAAGACAACTGAAGTCAGACCAGTTGACCAACCTCTGGACTGAAAGAATAGAGGAGTCTTTTTCCTTGCTTACTGAGGTAACCCAGAACAAGAGGGAAAGCAGGAGGGATGAGGAAGACCTGCTATTCCTATCTTTCATCTTCAGTGCCAGATGGTCAGTGGAGGTGGTGGGTGGGACGTCATCCCCTAGCTCGACTACTCAGTGGTGAGTAACTAGTTCCATGTACTTCCATGTCTGTCATTAATCTCCAGCCCTAATGACCATCCTAGTTCTTTCCATTTCCAGGTCTTGTTTGAACTGGCACTATTTAAAATGCTGGTTGTAATTACAGTGGTTTCTACAGGCTGGAACTTAAACAGTTCAGATTCTATTGTGAGTGGATTTTTGTTCTTTGCTTAGCAATTTCAGTAATGATAGTCATTCACATCATTTATCATTGGGGTTTTCAGAAACACAAGGATTTTTTCAGACACTTGACCCTATACACGTGTGCCATGAGAAAGAACAAAGAACAGTAAGATAATAATAATAGCTGACACATATTCTACTTTGAGGTTTAAAAAGTACTTCATATCTATTATTTCAGTTGATCCTCAAAAACACTCATGAGATC
Organism: Myrmecobius fasciatus; assembly: GCA_023553655.1. Lineage (NCBI taxonomy): Eukaryota > Metazoa > Chordata > Mammalia > Dasyuromorphia > Myrmecobiidae > Myrmecobius > Myrmecobius fasciatus. Next base: position 618,778 of record JAJPUD010000246.1, read on the forward strand.
AGAACTACAAGCATTATAAAACCTAGTTTACAGGTCAAGAAACTGAGGCTCATTGAGGTGAAGGACCTTCCCCAAGATTACTTAGCTCATAAAAGTTGGGGTTGAGATTCTAATATCGATCTAGGCTGTTCTGCTTCTGAGTCATTTTCCATTATAGTATATGCCAGATGTCATATAGCAAAGCCTTCTAGAAAGTATAGAACAAATACTGTCTATATAGGCTCCCTCCATTCTCAATATCATGTCTTTAAAATGTCATATCTTATTGCCAAGTCAAGCTCTAACACAAAGAAATCCTGTCATAAGTAACATGGTTCAGGCAATTACCAGAGACATGTCATAACTGGGCCTGCCACTTGCCATCAATTTTTGTGACACCTAGTAATGATATTAGGTGGGATGTCTTGGAATTATGGAAAGTTGGCAGTTTCCCAGATAGTCTAAGACAGCCAAGTCAAAGTGAATATTTTTGGCCTCAGTTATCAGGTTAGGGCAAAAAAGGGGATCAAATGAAGTATATAATTGCCAGACCTCCATTGCACTTCAAGTTTCAGAAATGGTTTCAATATACCCCTTACAAAACAGTTTTCCCAGAGACCTTATATTGTGTATATTACATACATATAGACAATACAAGGGAATGGGCATGAGAAGCTGATTGCCAGCATTCAATCCAAAGCCCTAGTATCGTGATGGCGAGTGATATCCTCACCACTCCACACAGACAAAACAAATGTCACTTGACCCTGGCCATCAGTGTAGTGGAACAGAACAGAGGAAAAAAAAAAGATCAGAGGGTCAAAAAACCCAGGTTCTCATCCCAGTTCTGCCTCTAACCATATGCCCTTGGAAAGCTATTTCCCTTCTCTTCAACTTAGTTCTTTAAAGTAAAGAGGTTGAACCAGATGATCTCAAAAATCCATCTGACCTATGACATTCCTATATGGACATTTTTAATCCATAGAATTTGCAACAGTCACTTCACGACAGATTCATGCTTTGGACTCACTGACTAGTCCATGGGGAATACAAATGTGGCCAGGTGGAACTCAAGGAGAAAAGGTGAGGGCCAGGTTTAGTTATGAGAGAGAAAATTTTGCATTCTCCCAGAGCCCATTGAGGTTACCCTTCATCTGCAGAAGAGCCCAGAGGACAGCCATTCCTGATTTATAGGCTAATCCTTCATCCCATATGCTACATCCCATACAGAGGCCTTCAAAAGCAGCATTGTGTATCTTCCTCTGAACATAGTATGCAGAAGATGTATTATTTTCTTTGATCAAAAACCAAGGAGGCAGGAAAAAGGAGATTTAGAAGCATTCTAGACACATAGTTTTACAACAGGGGCCCAAAGAAAAATGATGATTATCAGTTGCTAATGCAAAAGAGAGAGACAGAGACAGAGACAGAGAGGAGAGACAGAGACAGAGAGAGACACAGAGACACAGAGAAGTAATGGAGAGCACATTGAACAAAGAAAAACCTTCTTATACTAATATGTAGGAAGGAGTTTGGATTTGGAGGATTTCAATTTCTCTACATTGGATTGATTTAATAATAATCCTTTTGTCTCCCAAGTATTACTCCCATCCATCTCAGAGTGGAGAAGGGCCTGAAGACAGAGGAGATAGGAAAATGTGCCTTGTTATTTCTTTTCTCACAGACAAAAAGGTTTTTACAAAGTCTGTGAATCATTAGCTGAGAAGCCCACACCTGGTTCCCAAGAGCTATGGGTTTAGATCTTAGAAGCATACATAATAGAACTAAGAGACCTTAAAATGTAAAATGTTGGAACTGTAATGAATCTTAGAACAGAAAACACAGAATGTCAAAGGCAAAAAATGGCTTTAGATCATAGAATATAAAATGTCAGAGCAAGAAATAACCTTAATGGCATTTCAAAAGTCAAGGAACCTTAAAAGCTAGAACATAGAACTAGAAAAATTGAAACTTAGCAATTATTTAGACCTATTTCCTTATTTTACAGATCAAGAAACTGAGGCTCAAAGTAACGATTTACCTTCTGGTAGAACGAGAATTTGAGTCCAGGTCCTCTGTGTGCTCCCATTCCCTTCTTTCTTTGTGGCACCACTACTAGATAAAATATATGCTAAGCAGAGAACTGGGCTGAGTATAAAGGGGAATGTGTGGAATAGGGGATGCTATATTATACTAAATATTATATTCTATGCACCCCCTCCAGGAATATTAATCTACATAGAACCTTTATTTTTCAATCCTTTTTTTCAGTCGTGTATGACTCTCTATGGTCCCATTTGGGATTTTCTTGACAAAGATGCTGGAGTAGTTAGCCAATTTCCTTCCCCAACTCCTTTGACAGATGAAGAAACTGAGGCAAACAGGGTTAAATGACTTGCTTAGCGTCACAAAGCTAGTAAGTATCTGAGGCCAGATTTGAATTCAGGAAGATAAGGCTTCCTGACTTTATGCCAGGAGCTCTATGCATTGCCCCACTTACCCAGCCTCTACATAGAACTAGAAGATTTTAAATAAGTGGATTCATATTCCTTAGGTGTCCTTTTTACCACTACCCACTTCAGGGATGGCAAACTAGTATGGCCCAGGGGACAAATCCAGCCAGCTACTGAAGTTTTCACACATCCCCAGAGATAACAGCATTTTTTACATTTTAAAATAAAATCCTATAGTATTTTTAAAATATAAAAATCATTCTTAGTTCTCAGACTATAACAAAAACAATGGCAATTTTTGCACTCATTCAGGGGTATGTTTTTAAATGTAAAAACCATTCTTAATGGATAGGACATATGAAAAAAGGTACTGGGCCACATTTGTTCCTCAGGACATTGTTTGCTGACCTCTGATCTAGTCCAATCTATCATGCTTGAAAAAATTCTTTCTAGAACATACCTGATAAGTGGCCATCTAGTATTTGTTTAAAAACTTGCAATGAGGAGAAACTCATCCTTTTTGGAGACATCCTATTCTCCTTTTGCATGGCTTAGATCATAAAAGATATTTTTATTGACATCAAGCCTAATTTTGTCTTTTGGGAACTTTTATCCATTGTCCTTAGTTCTTTCTGGAGCCACAGAGGAGAGATTTAATTCCTTTCACCTACTTAACAGCTTCTCTTATCATATTCAACCTGCCCTTTACCCTAAATTTTCTCTTCTTCAGACTATATATCCCCAGTTCCTTCAATCATTACTCATGGGGACTGGATTTGGCTCTTGGGCCATGCACAGTTTTCCAACACATGACTTAAATGACCATTCAGGTCCCTTCCAATTCTATGTATGACTACATAAGCCCTAAGGGCTATTCTATCTTTAAATTTCATGAACCTGTGAACAAAAGACTTTAACAAGAATGAGGAAGAGAGAATGAACATATCCCTATAGAAACTACATAGAACATTATTGGTGGAACTGTACTTAGTCCAAATTTTCTGCAAAATTATTTGAAATTATGAAAGAAAAATTATCAAACTGTTCATACCCATTAGCAATATCTCTATTTCTAAGCATATCCCAAAGGAATCAAATGCAAAAATAAAAGTCTCTTATCTGCCAAAATATTCAAAATAGCATGTATTAAGGTAACAAAAAAATGGAAATAAAGTAGGTATCCATTAACTGAGGAATAGTTAAATAAATTGTGATATATGAATTCATAAACATCATCATGCCATAAGAAACAATGGGAAAACTTTGCACAATAAAAAAGGACTAAAAGAATAATAAAAATAATATAAAATAATATAAACAAAAGATTACAATAATGGAAATTAAAATAATAGAAAAAGACAATTGAATTCAGATTCAATTCAATGACTAATTTTGATTCCAAAAGACAGGTTGAAAAAATACACCCTCTTCTGTTTTGATAGAAATAACAAATGCTTCAAGGGCAGAAAGTTGTATTTACTATATTGGTTAGTCTGGTATGACAGTTTTTTTTTTTTTAATCACAAGAGAGAGTTAGAGAATTAAGCTAAAGTATAGAAGTATAGAGTATATACTCTATATAGGAGTATATATATATATACTCTTATGTATATATACATATATATACTCCTATGTATATATATATACTATATATATACTCCTATGTATATATATAGTATATATATATACTTATATATCCTATATTTATAGGACTATAGAAATGATTATGATGTAAAAAATAGCTAGAAAAAAGGAAGGAAGGAAGAAGGGAAGGATGGATGGAAGGAAGGAAGGAAGAGAGAGAGAGGAAGGAAGGAAGGGAGAGAGGAAGGAAGAGAAAAAGGGGGGAAGGAAAGAATGGAGGGAATGATGGATAGAGGAAAGGAAGGAAGGAAGAAAGGAAAATACCTCCATTTAAGAAGAACTCAGGCAAGAAGGCTTCTGTTCAATTGCTGCCTTCCTATTCTCTATAAAGAGGGGTGGTTAAGTGGTTTTCAAAAGGGAACTGAGAGTTGGATCTTATTGGCTTCTGGCTAAGTGGTCAAGTCACCACACTTTTAAATGCAGCAGGCCTCCAAGTGTGCCCACACCACATGGGTGGTTAGGACTGGCCACAGTATCCAGCACTCCAGAAAATCCTTTGGCAGTAGAACAAGAAGAGGAGTAGAGAGAGAGAATCAGAGAGAGACATGGAACATTTGACATAGGAGGGCCCTTATACATCATTTTGGCCAATGCACGCTCCCTGTCCATTTTTACAGAAGTGGAAACTGAGGTCTGGAGATGGGAGTAATTTATCCAAGATAACAGAGCAACTAAATGACAGAGTTCAAGCTGACACTTATGGCTCTTGATTCCCAGTTTGAATAAATAGCAAAAAGCAAAGGGGTCAGTTCTCTTTTCCCCTTCCTCTTTAACTTTGCAGGCTTCCTCTTTCCTACCTCTGAAACTCCTAATATCTTCCTCAAGAAGAAATTTCTCCAACACTTTGATATTCACCTGTGTGTCACTTCTTTGAACAAAAATCCTAATAATACACTAAATAAAATTTCAATAAGTTTACTTGGAGTTCAATAACTTCCACACCTAGATACCACCCAATCTTTCTAGTCTTACTTCTTTGCTACTTGACTACTGCCCCTAAACATGCACTACCTTCCCTGGTCTTCTTGCCTTTACCTCTGTTATTTTCTACCTAGCCCTTTAATACCTTCTCCTCCACATTCATGCCCATCCTTTCACTTCCTAGTTATGCAAGCCAACCTGCTTCCTTTGCTAAGCCTTTGTTAAGGTACTTCTCTCAAACTTCACAAAACACTGCTTTTTACTCTTTTACTTTACTTTCTGATGCACTGGTCAGGCACTTTTGTGCATCTTTAATCAAAGAAAATCCATCTGTGTTAATTATTGCCTCACCCTGTAGTACAGACTACTTAAGGGTGTGGACTATAACTTATCTAATTGTTTTATCTCCATTAAACAGTTTTCTGTACAAAATAGACATCTGTAGTATGATGAGGGTGGAGGAAGAAGGGGATTTCTCTATTTTGGGGAATGGGAACAACTGGTTCTGTGATGTTTTGATTCGTTACCTTTAGAATACTCAGGATAATCTATAGTCAGGATCTGCCCACATGCTCCCCAAAGGGTGCAACCACTTAACTGGGTAAATCTAACATTGGCCTTTACCACAATAGTTTCCAGCTGGCAAATCAGTCGGCCTCAGAATTGTGTTTTCTTCATGGGGTCTTGCATCTGTTCTCCTACTCATCATATCCTTTGATATCCTCCTTACACATAATATGTGCCAGGCACTGTGCTAAGCATTAAAGATACAAAAAGATGCAAAAAGACAATCCCTGCTCTTAAAGATCTCTCAATAGAATGGAGGAGACAACAAGCAAACAAATATTTACAAACAAGTTATATCCAGGAAAAAACAGGAAATAATTAAAAAGAAGGGAAGGCATTAAAATTGAGGGGCATAAGAAAAGCTTCTTATAGGGGGTGGTATTTTAATTGGGACTTGAAGGAATCCAGGGAAGAAGATAGGATGAGATGAGGAGGAAGAATATTTCAGGAATAGGGGACAATCCGAGATGATGCTTAGAGTGAAGACATTGAATGTCTTGTTCATGGAACAGTAAGAAAATCAGTAAACAGATTACAGAGGAAAAGTGAAAGGCATAAAATGACTGGAAAGGTAGAATGAGAGAAGATAGCTTATGAAAAGCTTTAAATGCCAATAGAAATTTTTTAAATTTGATCCTGGAGGCAAACAGAAGTCACAGGAGTTAATAGACTAGAAGAGTGACATGATTGGGCCTGTGCTTTAGGAAAAATCACTTTGACAGCTGAACGGAGGATGGATTGGAGTATATTGGATTGAGGCAGGCAGACCCTTATTAGGCTATTGCAATAGTCCAAGTATAAGGTTATGAGGGCTTACTGATGATGGCAGAGGAGAGAAAGGATTGTTTCAAGAAATGTTGTGAATGAGAAATTATCTTGGCAACCAACTGGATATGGGAGGTAGAGAGAAGAACTAAGAAGAATGTCATAAGCCTAAGAGACTGGAAGGATAATGTTGCACTCATCACTAATAGGGATATTTGGAAAGAGGGAACATTCAGAAGGAAAGATACTGAATATAGTACATTTAAGATATCTATTGGATATCCAGTTTGAGATGTCTAAAAGGTATCTTGTCAAAGGCTAGAGGAGATACAAGATTGGAAATGAGCAGAGAAGTTAGAGTAAAATAGGTAGTTTTGAGAATCATCAGCAATGATGATGAGAATTAAATCCACTGGATCTGATGACATCACCAAGTGAAGTAGTAAAGAGGGCAGAGGATAGAACCCATAGAATGCTAACATGCAATTAGAGAGCATGCATGACTTGTATGAAGATCTAGCAAAGGAGACTAAAAAGGTTCTGAGAGGGAGGAGAAGAACCAGGAGAAAGTAGCTCCCAAAAACTTAGAAAGAAGAGAGTATTGAGGAGAAGAACAGTGTTAAAAGGCTGCAAAGAAGTCAAGGAGAATGAAGATTGAGGAAAGATCACTATTTTTGGTTACTAAGAGATAAGTTTTATGAATTATAGCTCCCACTCAGAACAATCACATCTTTCCATAATCTCTATCCATGGACCAAAGCTAATTGGAAACAAATTTTTTAAATGATTGATAATAAACCCATTGTAAAACTTTTATTGGCTGCCATTTTTTTCTACCTCAAATCAAAGTTTTACTTAAAACTAGCATACCAAATTTTATGAAAATTACTTGAATCCTTTGAAAACTAGCACTTAAACAGATAAAAGGAAAAATAAGGAATGTTAATCTATGGATTTAAAAGAGGGACCTCACTTCCTTGAGTCAACAATTGGCCAAGAGTATCCATATTTTTCAGCCCTTCCCTTTGTGAAAACAGACTTAGGCTTCTATTGATAATAAAGTCCTACCACTATAGTCAGGTGCATTGTCTGTGTTTTTTTAATACAGCCATACATACTCTCCTTTAAACAAAGGTACATGAAATACAGAGCTACCAAAGACACAAACCAAAGGGTATAATTATTCACTCTTAACATATTCTTCTCTTTTTAAAAATGATTTCTACTAGTGTGGAAGAAATTAATGCTGGACCCACACCTAACACCTCAGACCAAGATAAGATCTAAATGGGTTCATGATCTAGATCTAAAGATTGATATTATAACCAAATTAGAGGAACATAGGATAGTTTACTTCTCAGACCTGTGGAGATGGAATAAATTTATGTCCAAAGAAGATCTGGAACTCTTAGTTGAACACCAGATGGATAATTTTGATTATATTAAGTTAAAAAGTTTCTGTACAAACAAAACTAATGCAAACAAGATTAGGAGGGAAGCATCAAATTGGGAAATCATCTTTACATTTAAGGGTTCTGATAAAGGTCTCATCTCTAAGATATATAGGGAATTGTCTCATATTTATAAGAATTCAAGCCATTCTCCAATTGATAAATGGTCAAAGGATATGAACAGACAGTTTTCAGATGATGAAATTAAAACTATTTATAATCATATGAAAAGGTGCTCCAAACCACTATTGATCAGAGAAATGCTAATTAAGACAACTCTGAGGTACCACTACACACCTGTCAGATTGGCTAAAATGACAGGAAAAGATAAAGATGAATGTTGGAGGGGATGTGGGAAGACTGGGACACTGATGTATTGTTGGTGGAACTGTGAACGGATCCAACCATTTTGGAGAGTAATTTGGAGCTATGCTCAAAAAGTTATCAAAGTGTGCATACCCTTTGACCCAGCAGTGTTTCTATTGGGTTTATATCCCAAAGAAATCATAAAAGAAGGAAAGGGCCCCACATGTGCAAGAATGTTTGTGGCAGCCCTTTTTGTAGTGGCTAGAAACTGGAAACTGAAGGGATGCCCATCAATTGGAGAGTGGCTAAATAAATTATGGTATATGAATGTTATGGAATATTATTGCTCTGTAAGAAATGACCATCAGGAGGATTTCAGAGAGGCCTGGAGAGACCTGCATGAACTGATGCTCAGTGAAGTGAGCAGAACCAGGAGATCATTATTCACGGCAACAACAATACTATATGAGGATCAGTTCTAATGGACATGACTCTCTTCAACAGTGAAATGCTTCAAACCAGTTCCAATTGTTCGGTGAAGAGAGCCATATACACCCAGAGAGCGGGATGTGAAATGTGGACCACAACATAACATTTTCATGTTCTCTATTGAGGTTTGCTTGCATTGTATTTCCTTTATCAGATTATTCTTTCTTGTAGATATGATTTCTCCTGCACAAAAAATGATGCAATAACTATATATATATGCATATATATATATTCGATTTCTTAAGTATTCTAACATAATTATCATGTAGTGGATATCCTGCCATCTAGGGGAGGGGTGGGGAGTAGGGGGGAAAAATTTGTAACAGAAAGCTTTGTAAGGGTTAATATTTAGGAATTACCCATACATATGTTTTGCAAATAAAAAGTATTAATAAATTAAAAAAATAAAAATAAATTAAAATGACTTCTATTTTATACAGTGTGCCTACTTTGGGCCTTTTAAATAGGATTCCATTTAAAAAATAAAATAGAGACACGACTTTTCAGAACCATATTTACTTTGCAAAGTAAATTTTTTCAAAATTCTTCCTCCTACTTGGGGGGAGACTGTCAAGAGCAAAATCCTACAGGGAAGAAGGAAAAAGAGGCAATGAGATGGGAGGAGGGGGGGGGAAGAATACCAAAAGCAGCTGATGAGGCAATCCATCTTAGCCCAAAAGGGAAACTTTTTTGTAGACAGACAACTCTCAGACTTTCTATAGTTTAGAAAGGAAGGGAGGTTGGAGGTTATCACTCTTTTATGAACTCTGTTGACTTAAGTGGGTGTTCAGTCTGTAAAAAAACAACAGGCTAGGCTCTATCCACCATGTACAGTATTGAGCAATTGATATATACAAAAAAGTTAACCTATTTATATACCCTGGAATGCAACCACTAGAGCTGGGCTTGGGCCAAGTGTCTATGGGGGTAGAATTAGATCAGAAATGGAACTGTTTGCCCCTGATTACTGGCTCAGTCAAGTGTTTCTACAGGAATCTGGTCAGTGTTAACAGAAGCCTCATTCCTTAGATTAAAAAAAAGACCTGCAAAGCTAGACTAATGGTATTATTTTAGGGACAGCTCAAGGAGTGATGGAGGCATTAACTCATCTGTCATCTGTTCCTTTGTCAATGCTCAAAATAAGTTAAACTGGGCTGAGTTCCCCATTAATTTAAAGTTATTCAATTAGGCTAGAAAATACACCCTTTTGGAAAGCACTTAAGTACTTTCCAAAGCTGGAAGGGACCTTAGTTATAGTCATAGAACAACAGAGGGCAAGTTACAGTAGATCCTACCATAGTCACAGAGAGATCATTGTCACAGGACTAGAGAATCAGATTTAGACCTTAAAAGAACCTTAAAGATAATCTTGTCCACAAAATTTAATTTTACACATGAGGAAGCTGAAGTTCAGTGAGTTGGTCACATAAATTGTATTAAACTCAGTCTGTTGTTTGTCCTTTATTTTTGAAGAGGACCAACATTACAGAGCAATGTCTTGACTTGCTCTAGAATTGAATTCAACTGAAGCAGGAATGTTAGCTTCATTTTCTATTTCAGAGTTATCAAAGTTCAGTGGCAGGATAAAAATCAAGACCACTGGCCTTGGCCTAGGATGCAGTAGAAGACCTTGGGGTCTTCAATGTCTGACCAAGCTCTAAGCACTCCACAATGCCTACTACAGCCACCTTCATGGCCAATGGAACAAATTGCTCTCGCCCACCTGTTCTACCGGGGAAGTCTTCACATGCTTGGGGCAGACACCTCCCTAACTCACCCACTGGTTAATTTCAACCCAGTTTAGCCCATCTGCTGAGATGGTTTTACCAGAATGTGTAACTACTACACATGCTACAGCTTCTTAGAGCCTCAGCTGAGAGTTGGATGAATCAAGCAGATCCCAAAGGTGGATAAGCAGCCCTCAAAAATATTCAGCAAACTCTCACGAAAGAGGCACTAGTTCTCCTGAATGCCCCATGCATCCAAAGGGAAGGATCAGGCAATGGGAAAAGGACATTTATTGGGCTTTAAAGAAAGACAACAGGCTCTAGAAAAAGTGTTAGAGCCAAGCCACAAAGCTACCTGACCTCTGGCCTGACTAATGAAGGCTAATTGCTCAGAATAGGATAAGTTACCACCTTACTTGCCATAGATATGTCAAACTGGAAGGGGGATGGGAGGATGATTTCAAATAAAATTTCTTGAAATGGAAAGACCCAGAATCTGGATTTGGTTAGAGAGGGTCAAAGCTCAAATATGTAATTTCTCTGTTCTCTTCAGCAATTGAAACCATTTTATGCAGCCTTTATATAATTTAATTAAATATGATATGCACAAGCAAGGGTAAAATACAAAGATGGTGACCTCTGGGCTTTGTAAATCATGGTCAAAGCCATTTTCCCCTGCCTGAACATTGGAAGTATTTAGTCTGTTCCTTTGTGAATTGCTTGTAGCATTAAACAATCAGAGTATTCTAGTACAACAAGGATCTAAGCTCAAATTCATTTTCCCTAACTCCTCAAGTCTCCTTGTTTTCTTGGAGCAATGAATAAGAGGAAGCCATTACAATCTCTGGATGACAGGTTGTCATTTACTTCAATGCTTAAAAGGTCTGTGTTTCAGTTAGTGTGTGCTTTCTCCTATAGAGCAACTTCTATACTCTTCCTACTCCCCCAAGAAAAACTTCTTCATGGGTGGGCTTTGAAATCACCCTGGCTGAAAAATTTCTCAGCATGGTTCCAACCCAGGTCTGGGAATACAAAAGCAAAAATTACATAATCCCTGCCCTAAGGGAGCTACCATTCTACAGTAAGAGATAACATGTGTAATAAACATGCTTCTTATATACAAAATAGATCTTCTTTTTGTAGAATAATCCATAGCTCACTGTCTGCTGACATAAGCTGACATTCTTGAGAGTTCAGGGTTATCAATGCATCAGAAAGAGGTTAGAAAAAATGACTTTTTGGAATAGTTTTCAAAGTAGACCTTGAAAAGTAGAATATCTGCATAAGTATACCCAAGGAAGCTTTCAGCTCATGATCTCAAAACACTGCTTAAAAAATGAAAGCAAAATTCTGGGCAATGGGAAGGAACCTTTGAAAGTCAACCAGTAACCTAAGAGAAGCCAAGCACCAAGGGGCAGAGAAAACAGCCAGAAGAAAAGAGATGAATTTTTATTGAAGAAGGATTTGAAGATTAGAGTTCCCAGAGGTTCAATTCCTCACTCTCTCTCTCTCATTTTAAGAATGGGGAAACTAAGGCTAAGAGAAGTAATTAGCTCAAGCACTGTCTCTGGAGACAAAGGATTCAGGTTTAAAAACCTGCTTTTGGTGCTTAATACTTGTGCTTCAATTTTCTCATTTATAAAATGGAGAAGGTTGGGCCAGATGACCTCAGAGGTCCCTTATATTTCTAGATGTAGAATTCCATGATCTCTTGATTTGCCAAGGAAGCCAAGGAATTCATCAGGAAATCAAGAGAGTATGCTTGGACTGTAAAACAAGATTTCTCTGAAAGCAGGGTCCAAATTTTGGTCTTTGGAAAGGACATTTATTGTAACTAAAGAGACAAGTAGAAGGGCAGCTAGATGGTGCAGTGGATAGAACATCAGCTCTGGAGTCAGGAGGGGCTGAGTTCAAAGCAGACCTCAGACACAGCAGTTATTAGCTGTGTGATGCTAGGCAAGCTACTTAAAGGCAATTGCTTCCCCCCGCCCCCCAAAAAAAAGAATTGGATATTCACAAAGAGAACGTGATAGTCTCTGGTTAGTCTTCTGCAATATCTAATATTTAATAGCATTTACCTTCCAGGGTAGTTGTGAGGATTAAATGAGATGATATAAATATAAATATATGAGATGATATATAAATGTTAACTATTATTATTATTTAATATTGCTACAATCCTGGAGGAAGACATAGGTAAAAAGGATTAACAAATCAGTACTTGGAAAGGATACAAAATTCTGTTTGAGAGTAGAAACCTTTACAGAATTTTCCTACTTCTCTTTTTGTTTTGTTTTGTTTTTTTTTGTTTGTTTGTTTTTTGCAAGGCAATTGGTATTAAACGACTATCATACTGGAGATACAGAGGTATGTTTTCAGGAATGATAGAAGATGCCCAGGGAAGGCAGAACATGAAGGAACAGTTTCAAACTCCTAAAGAACACAGCCTGGTCTAGAATATCCCAAAAGAAGATGAAGATTCCTTTTCCTTCACTTGAAAGTTCTGGATTTCAAGCTTCCAAGAAGCTAACATTGCCTCTTTGGATTGGGAGGATTACTGCTCAGGTTAATTGATTACACAATTGCCCCCATGATTGCAATTATTATTATTTGCTGAATTAAAAAAAAATCTCCAGTAATGAGCTGGTGTCAAAACGGATCGAGTAGGGTTCCAGGAAATTCTAAATTTCCTCATCCTTAGCCCTCAAATACCAGCCTAACCTGAAGAAAAGAAAAAAAGAGATGAGAGATTGTAGGATCTGAAGAGGAAATGGTTTTTAAAAGCTTTGTTTATTCTAGGTGGAATGCAGAACTGTGGGTACCTTAGTCCACTTTATTAGGTGGAAGAAAAGTGAACTGGGGTTTATAATGAGAGTCCACAATTATCCAAGTGAATTAAACTCCTTCCTCCACCATCAAGAGGCCCTTAGTTGGTGGAATACAGGTGGAATTCATGTTAAAGCAAACCCAATAAATGAAAATTCAGATGTTCATGAAAGATAAATTAGGAAGCAATTTTTAAAAGTATAAAACAATCCATTGCAAAGCAGCCTTTGAAGAACCAACTCCTTAAAATGATTTAAAATAGCTGGACAAGTCCCTTAGCCTCTGTTTGCCTTAGTTTCCTCATCTATAAAATAGGGGATAATAATAGCACAAATGAGATAATTGTAAAATCTTAGCACAGTGCCTGGCACATAGTTAGTACTATGTTATTATAATTATTATTGAATTTACATCCAATTTTCAGGGACACATCCGATTTATAAAGCAAGACTCACCCTAAATAAGGAACATGTACAAGCCAGTTAAAACCTCAAAACTTGTCCCCCAGATCCTATTGTTAAATTTTCAGGATGATCATTTAACTTACATAGAGATTAATTCAATTTAACAATGTATTAAGAACTTACCCTGTGCAAATCACTCCATTATTATTTCTATGGATATATAGAAGACAAAATGTCCTCAAGAGCTATTCTACCATGATGGGATGAGGGGTTCATTCAGAAATGTCTACTAAAAAGTAATCTGAGAAGGGAGAGAACACTGATGGGGTGTGAGTTGGGGTGTAAGGTGAATCAGGGAAGACTTTATAGAGGAGGTAGCATCTGAGTTTAATCTTGAAGGATTCAGAGAAATAGAAAGAAGGAAGGAGTGCATTTTAATCATGCAAAACAGCTGATACAAATGCAGGAATATAGGGAGATGTAATATTGAGTTCAGGGGCCAGCTAGTAGTCCACTTGAGCTGGAACACACAAAAAAAATTCAGTGAAATAATGTGAAATGAGCCTTGAAAAGGTGGTGGAAGCTAAAGAGTGGAGAGGAGTCAATACCAAATTGAGCAGTTTGTATTTTATGATTAAAATAGCAGGAAAACATTGAAGATTCTGAGCAGAGGAGTATTTGCTGACACCTTGTCTTAGAAAAAGAAATCTCACCCATACCTTATTTGGCAGTGGTATTGAAAATCATTTGGAAAGTGAGAGCTTGGACACAGATACCAGCTGGGAGACTGCTACAATAATCCAGGAAGCAAGTGGGCTCAAATCTGGATGCTGATGGTCAGAAGGAGATAGATCTGAAAGCTCTTATGAAGACCAACCCAACTAGACTTTGACAACTGATCAGATACAAGAGTAAAGGACTCAATTTATGAATCTGAAAGGATGACAGCCTCTTCAACAGAAATTAGGTAATTTGGGAAAGGGGTAGGGTTAAAGAGGGATATTATGAGATATGCTTTGTACACACTGAGTTTGAGATGCTTGTAAAAAGTATGTGTAATTGAAAGGAGGGAACAAGCATTTGTTAAAATGCCTATTATGTGAAAAGCACTTTTAGAAATATGATCTCATTTTGATCCTTACTACAACCCTGGAAGGTAGATGCTATTATTATCCCCATTTTATAGATGAGGAAACTGAGGCTGAGGGAAGTTAAGTGACCTGCCCAAGCTAGACTTGAACTTGGGACTTCCCAATTCCATGCTTGGTTCCATCCAATGTACCACTTAGATGTTCAAATATATTTAATTTCTACTTCATTCTCTCTTCAGCTCTGGTGGGTAGCTTTCTTATTTGTATTAACCTCTCTCAAAAAATCAATAAATGTGTAATGAAAATATATTTGAAAGTCCTGGATGTCCCAAACATCCCTAGGGATGTTTCCCCTAGACCAAGACCCATTTGGTCATTGTGAGTCCTAATCGACTCAGACTGAATGCAAACAATAATCATTTCTGCTTTGAGCAGAAACTCTGAGGGTCTTCCCCTCCCAGATTCATTCATGTATTTATTTAGATTTTTTTTCTTTTGGAATAGGTAGAAGAGGACATTCTTTGCCTCCAATGCTACCTACCCTTAATCATTAAATGGGTGCAGCCTTGGTCAAACTGAGACCTGAAAACCTTGGTTTAAAAAGGTCAAGGTCTCCCATTGCCTCTGGGATCATCTCTAGTTATCTCCATCTATATATCTGGCCACTAGATCCAAATGGCTTCAGAGGAGAAAGTAAAGCTAGTAACCTTGCACAACCCTCCCTCACTTCAATCCAGTTCACTTGCATGTCATGGCATCCTCTCAATAATGTCATGGTCCTTTTGGAGAATGAAGAACAAACCACCTGGTTGTCATAGACCAATCAGACAGACAAAAATTGAGGAGTTACAGATTTTTACTTATTCTCATACCCAGTATCAAAGAGGCAGCTTTCTCCTCTTTCCAAACTTTTCACACTCGATTCTCCCACTCTCCAACCCAGCCACACTGCTCTATTAAAATTTCTCAAAAATGTTTATCTCCAATTCCATGGTTTTGCACTGACTGTGCTTGCCCCATGCCTACAATGCCTTCTCCTCTTACCTCTGATTACTGACTTCCTTAACTTTCAAGACTGCTCAAAAATCACTTTTTAATAGGGGCTTTTCTTGATGCTCCTGACCTGCCAATGACTTCTTTTAAACTGCAATCATTCACTCTATATTTCTTGCATGTTTTCTCCCCATAAGAATACAAGATCTTTGGTAGGGATTAGGTTTTGGTTTTTTGTTTTTGTTTTCTTGTTTTGTTTGTTTTTTGAGAAGGAATGAAATTTGGTACTTTTCTTTGTACCTATCTCCACGCAGTAGAATACCTGGCTGTAATTTAGCAAGGGCTTAATAAATGCTTCTTCCTAACTGACTAGATAACAGGAGATCTTGGTTTTAGTCCTGACCCTTGCCATGTAACCTTGGGCAAGTGATATTGGCTCTTTGATCCTATTTCTTCATTTGTAAAAGAAGAACCAGACCAAATGATTTGAGATCCTTGCAGTTTTATGATTCTATGGAGAAGCCAGCTACATATGAATAATAGGAATGGATGCTCTCTAAGATATCTTTCACACCTAAATCTATAAACCTCAATTCAGACTTCAATCTATAAACTCAAGTTTTTGAATGCTTAGTACTTCAAACCCAGTACTCTGTCACCAAAGAATTTACAATCCAGAGCAGAGGTGTGAAACACCAGGCCAAATATGGTCTGCAATATTCCCTGGAGTACCTGAACATATTAAAATGTAATTGGGAAAGAGTCAAAATAAATAAAAATACAATAAATCATAGATAACTGTATATGTTAAAACCAAATCAATATGCAAGATGCAGGGATCCTTATGCACAATTTAATGGCCCTGCTGCATGTTTGACACCTTAAGAGGAAACAAAACTCACAGGCAAAAATAGCTAAAGAATAATTACATATAAACTAAGCATTACCCAAAAGGAAGAGATTAGTATATACTGGAAGAGTTGGGGGAAAAGTTAAACAGAGGAAATGTGAGATCACTCCAAGTTGGGGAGGAAGTAGGAGAGAGAGGATAGAATTTGAACAAAAGGCAAAGTGGTTAAAGGAGTATATGTGAGGAAGCCAGGCTAGAAAGGCCTGTTCTTCAGGAAAAACGAGAAACAAGGCCTCATTGATTCTACAGATAAACAAATGGGGGAAATCAATCCTGAATCTAAATGGCTGAACTTGTCAGGGAAGGATGGTTGGTTCATTTTTGCCAGAGAGTCCTTCAACCCAACAATCAATACCCACCTCTTCAGGTCAGGGATTTTATTAACATCAATCAGGGGACTTCAACTTACCCTTCAAAGGCTCTGGAAACCCCAAATATTATTCTATGCCTCGAGTTATAGTGTTGTCTTAATTCTGTAGTTAGACAAGGATCTTTCAATTGCTTCCATGGAAATGCCTGTTGTATCTACACAGAGGGAAAGATTTCTGCCAGCAGCATCTTTAAAATATGTTCTAATGATGCAGGTTAGAAAATGTCAGCTCTCTGGCAAGGGTTACTTCAGAGTTTGTTGTTGTTATTGTTGTTGTTTTTCCTTTTTTGTGCCTCTATAATTTTATTGGGATGACTAAATCTCTGGACTATGTTATCCCTAAACAGAACTAATTTACCCCCTGCTTCTTTGAAACAGCTGCTGACAGCTGCACTGTAATTCAATCAAGGATCTTTGTAGTTGAACCTACCAAACATTCAGAATTTTTTGTTGCTTCATTTTGTTTTGTTCAATTTCTTCTGTCCCAAAACAGCTGCATCAGAGACTGACAAGTGCCCGTTCACTTTTAGGCAGAGTAAAAAAAAGTGCATTGGCAGAAGCAAGCATGGGCAGGGATCAGCAGGGCATTGATATAGTATTTTATAAGAAGAATTCAAATACTAGAGCCTCAAAAATTAATCAAGCAGGTATGGAAAACACCATCATTCCCATTTTACAAATAAGAAAACTGAAGTTAAATGACTTGTCCAAATAGAAAATCCATGATTTGAGGTTTCTTTCTCAATCTAGTGCTCCTAATACCACACTTTAATTTTGAGTGCAGATTTTAATCTATAGTATATTGTTTCCTTTGTAATCCTACAAATTTTATTAAATGTATTTTAAAAACATCCTGAAAAGGGATCTACAGACTTCTCCAGACTGCCAAAAGGGTACATCACATAAAAAAAGGCTGAGGACCCCCATATTATTTGGTGAATGATACCATTCTCCTCCACATCACCTACCTCCTAAGCCCAAAGGCCCAGGTTTAGGGGGGAAATGATCACAAACCAAGTTTCTTTGCAGTAAAAAGTCAAAATGCTTTATTTTTCTATTTTTGTACAAAATTTCTCTAAGGACTGCTCTATTGGAAGGAGGAAAAAAAAACAGAAGTGTACATATCTGTCCAACTGTTAAAATAAATATTTTCTTAAATAAGGAAACAAAAAGTGTTTAAAGAGATGAAAATCATTTTCCTGAACAAGTGATTAAAGAGGAAACTGGGATGGAAATAAATAATTTTTCTGTCGTGACAACTATTTACACTTAAAATGTACAAACAAACAAGAAAGCTAACCCAGCAAACACAGGAGCCTAGGCTGGGTAAAGGATTGAGACAGTACTAACTATGGAAAGGCTTATGCCTAGAGCCAACACACTCTGACCTTAAAATCCGCAGCCCAGCCTAAACAGAATATTCTGCCCACAGTTGATGAGGCATCACAGCCTGACCTACTGGGAAGCAGCAGGCGACTAGAAGCCCAATATTCCTGGATGCCAACTTCGCTGAGGGATGAACAAAAGTTTTTTCACCCTTGAAATAAGTATTTATTTTTCAGTGTCCCCACATGACTCAATCTGAGATCAACTTGTCCTTTGTTCTCACTACTTGGGATATAGGAACCATTGGATAAAGTCTCAATATTTTGCAAGTTGGCTCAACAGTTTTAATAAGGCACATGGTACAGATTTGAACCAAAGGCACCGAGTCACACCCAAAATCCCTTAGAATCAAGAAACTAATCAGAATAGACAAGCAAAGACTGACCAGTGAAAGCATGGCCTTGATTCTCTGTCCTCAGAATAGCATACCATACTCACTAAGCCATGTTTGATGGGTCTCCACCCTTCACCCTCAAATGCAAATGAGAACCTGGCAGGTTAACCCTGAATCTAGTTTATAGGCTGAAGATTGTTTTAAGCTAACTAATTAGATTTCAACATCTGAGACATTTTCAAATCAAGTCCTTTGCAGAGATGGGATCCTAACATCTGTCACTGGAATCTCATGCTTGGGTAATTTACAAACAACACATAATGGAGGTTGCCTCTCTGAAGTCTGAGATGCAAGATATGCACAAGACCCTTTATTGGACCCCCGATTCTGAAGGACTTTTCTAAATCTCAAAAACTTGAAAACTCAAATGGGGACCTGATAGTGGCTTCTCAGAGCTCCTGATTTTTTAGGTTGAACATTATGTAGCCAGTGTATCACACAAAGTTCAGAAAATAAGTGATTTGCCACTTGTCTCCCTGGCCCACCTTGATTTCAGACTTTAGACATTTTTCCCTCACAATAGCAAATCAAATTTCTGCTGGTATTTAACATGCCTATTTAATCTCTGGCACACACAACACAAATACAGAGAGTGAACACATCCTTTGGAGTTTATTTACTTTGGATTTTTCCTTCTCCAATCAACGTCAACACATCCCCCAGAGTGGAAATTTATTTTCCCCTCTACCTACTTGTGTTTTGATTGAGTAAACCCATACATGCTTTCTGTTCTTGTGAGTCAAATGCCGAGACCTTCCTGGGGTTTCAGGGCCCCCTGATACCCAGCCACAGCTTCTGTTTATGAAGTTGGAGTAAATAAAGGAATTGGGATAAATTGTTTAGGAAATGTATCTAACATCCTAACCATTTTTTCATTTATTCGTTTTATTGTGACTTTTATTACAGGAACTTCCAAGTCATTCTTACTAAGCACATATAGACGTGCACATGGGCACACACACAGACATACACACCCCTACCCTGCTGGGTGGCCTTGATGTTCATAATCACCCTCAGAGAGTGAGTAATCTTTGGGTTGAGACTTAGAAGCCAATCGCTGTGGCCAGGTTTTCAGTAAGGCTGTTTCTGCTTTGTTTTTCTTGTGCCAGCTTGTAGCATCTTGCTCTTGAGATTCTGCTCAATCATCCCTGCACCTTTTACACACATGCACACACACACACACACACACACACACACACACACACACACACACTTAAAATGGCAGCAGTGTTGCTCCTTTCAAAAAGATGTGTTGTGGAAGGCTCCAGCTCTTTGCCAAATGATCCAGAACGGAGTTCCTTCTGCAGCACAAGAAGATCTGAAACCTGAAGCTAAACTGATGGCAGCCTAATGACAACCACAGGCTCGGACGACCATGTTCCTGTATTTTTTGAGAATGACGTTGGAGCTATCGTCAAAGTAGAGAACAGAGATGGCATTGAGTTGGGTTGGAGCGCAGCAAGGTTTCGGCACGGTCTCTGGGTTTATAAAATGTACCTAGAAAGAAAGAGAAAGAAAAAAAAGGGTAAAGAAATCTCCTCTTGGATGTGTTCTGGTTTCCTCTCTCCTGCAGGTATCATTTACAGGGAAAAGCATTTTTGTTTATTCTAGATCTCAGCACTGAAAAATATGGGATGCCCATCAATGGAGAACATCTACAACAAGAAAGACTTTATTCCTTTCTGATCTAATCACATCTAGAATACTGGAATTAGAATTCTGGGTCCCAAACTTAAAGAAGGAAGTTTACAAATAATGCAAATTTACAAAAACAAATAGGACAACTAAAGTTTTAGAAGTCATATCATGTAAGAAAATTTGAAGAAACCAAAAACTATTCAGGGTTTCTTTAAGAGAAGACTAAGGGGCAGAAGAAAAAAGATAAGAGCAGCTTAGTATACATGAAAGATTGACCTTGCCAAAACTCTTCAATGTGGCTCCAGAAATCAGAACTAGAACCAGCAGGCAGACCGTTTGCAAAAAGGCAGATTTCAATCCATTAGGAGAAAAACATCCTTTTCAAGTTGTAGAACAAAGGAATAGGCTGACTTGTAAGGTAGCAACCTCCTAGTCACTGAAAATGTTCAAGTCCAGACTGGTTGACTGTCAAGATTGTTGTAATGAGGACTACACTTGGATAAGGTTTTATATGAGATGACCTTACAAATCCCTTTCAACTATGACCTTTGAGAATGATGTTCTAAAGAAGTACAGCATAAGCCATAAATAGCTCTACTTGTTAAATTACTGCCAATGTTTTACCCATAAGTTTTGATCCACTAACGCTGTTTTTTTTTCTTTTTTCCTACCTGATGAGATTCTACTCCTCCATTTTCCATAGGATATAAACAGATTTTTGTTGTTGTTGTTTTTTAGCAGGGAAAGTAAATTTACACTAATTTGTCTACTCTCCCTGATTTGGGTTCCCCTTTATGCCAATGACAAGGTCAAAATTAGGGAAAAAAGCAGGAAAGACAACAATGCAGGAAGTATATTAGTAAGGCATTAAAAGAAAAACTTAATCTATATTGCAATTTTAGTAACAAGTGGCCATTCAGAGACATCATTTATTCTAACAAACCTTTACTAAGAACTTTAATATGTGTAAGGGGCTATACAGACATTAGGGAGGTCTCAGATGTTGACCTCCCTATATATATATATGTTGCTACCAGACATATATACCAAATATATATCGCTTCCAGACAGATTTTTATCTAAACATCATTTTTATCATATCTCTCTCTTATTCAAAAACATGCAATGACTCCCATTTTCCTACCTCATCATAACTGAATTAGATTGGCTTTGAAGACCCTTTGCAATCTCAACTCATCCTCATTATCCAAACAACTCTCACTGCTGTCAAATAAAAACTATAAACTGGTCTTCCAAGAATATAAGATACTTTTTCCTACTTCCATGCTTTCATTACGGAACATATTCCTTCACAGCAAATTGAATACTAGGATCAAAAGGACCCAAGTTTATCTCCTGCCTTTGACATTTACTAGCTCTGTTACCCTGAGCAAATCACTTCACTGTTTGCCTCAGTTTCCTTATATGTAAAATGAGGAAAACAGGGTTGTGAGAATCAAATATGATAATATACATAAAGCATTTTGCAAACCTTAAAGTACTATATAAAACTTAGCATTTATTATTCAAGGCCAAGTTACATCTACTTCATGAAGCCACCCTTCACCACCATAGTCCTTCATGTTGAAACTTTCATATTGCTTTTGACTCATCCTTCTCCCTTACCTTTCATTCAACCAATTACCAAATCATATATCTCCTACCTCAGAAATCTTTTTCATATGTTTCCCCCGTCTTCTCGATTTCTATTGCCAAAATTCTTTGAGAGGCTCTATTTCAAACAGTTTGGACTGTTTCATCAACTTCCTAACAGGTCTTCCTTCATCTACTCTCTCCCTTTCTGAATTTTTCCTCCACATCACTGTAAGGATCATTTTACTAATAATATACAGATCTGGCCAAGACTTTACTCTGTAAGTAACAGAGACTCACTGGAGACTTTTAAGCAAGAGAGAATTCAAGTTCCTTAGTTTGGTATTAGGACACCCACAAACATTTCCAACCTTAGTTCAAATTATTCCCTTCCATATACTCTGGGTCCTAGCCACATTAGACTAACTCACTCTCCCTAAGCTTTCCTGCCTTTAACATCATTTTGTATTCCTTGCTGTTTGTTTCATGTGTCTGTAATATCTCTCTAGTTAGACAGCTCTTGGAGATTCTTTGGCTTCCCATGCTCCTAGTATGAGGGTAAGTATGTAATAAACAACCAACATCTGTATCACTTTTGTTTCTGAACTATCAGTGAATCTTATCTTGGCAACTACTACTCAGCAAATCAACTTGGGCTAGACACAAGCCTGGGCACACTCTCTGTAACCATCTCCTGATGAAGACTGGCAATGGCACTCAGAACTCAAGTTTCCCAGCAGATGTTGTCCATTGGCACAGTATCTATAGTTGAACTTGAAGCCTTTGCCCCCTTACCCCCAGTTCTAACCCACCCACTCACTTGGAACAATGGGTTCTCTCTTCCCCTAATTTGAAGATTTCCCTCCAGAAATATTGCATTAGTTTGCTAAAGAGTCTTCCCATATTCACTCTCTATCCTTCCAATATATCCCTCAAATACAACCAGAATAATATTTCTTATATAAGATCCTATAGCTCTTCAGTGGCTCCTTATTACTTGCTAAGTAAGATTAAAACTCCTTTGCTGTGATTCAAGACTTTCCAAAATCCAATACCACTATACCTTTCTAATTTTATCTCAAATTACTCCCTTTTGTGAATTTTGTTCAAAGTTGAACTACTATCCACCACCACCCTCCCTTAGAAATTTTGTGGGTTTTTTTTTCTCTCTCTTGTCTTAAGGCTTATGATATTCAAATTTATCACTTAATTCAGAGCCTGATGACCATAATCCACCAATCCCTAAAACATTTTCCTTCCTTTCTCAGTGAGTTCATACATAGATTAATTCATTTCTAGATCCCAACTATTGTCTTCATGCTAGAGAGTTATAATTCCCTCTAACATTTTAACTTTACCTCAGTTACATACAAAGCACTGTCTTTTGTTTCTCTTTAATATGTTTATTATAGAATTAATGTTTATCATTTATGACATAAGGTATAATAAAACTAAACCTAGAGTTGCAATAAACCTTAGATATACTCCCCCCGAAAAAAATACCCAAATCTCTGAATTTACAGATGAGGAAATGAAAACTGGTAGAGGCTTAAATGACTAATTCAAAATAGGTAGTAAATTGCAAAGCCAGAATACAAATCCAGGTGACCTGACTTGAAATTCAAAGCCCTTCCTATTATACTATGTTGTCTGTCACATGTAATATTATGTACTATAAAATTTCTCATTGATGTTTTACTATTTGTTTATATTTATCTTATCTTTTTCCTAAACTGTAATTCTAAGAATCTAAGAACTCACAGTGTTACCAAAATTCTGTCTCTTTTTCAGTGGTTGACACAGTGGTCTGAACCCAGTAGATACTTAGTGAATGTCTTTTGAATGAATGAATGCTGTTCAGACATCTCTCCACTGCCTTAGTCAAAACAAAGACTCCAGTCTCTAGAGAGAGAGATAGAGTATGGCCATTTATCACTTCCCTTTGAACCTTCAAGGACAAAAGTTCCAAGGCTAAGGCAGCAGGCATAAGACATTGACCACATGGGCACAGCATTGGGAGTAGAGTCCCTGCAGTACTTTGACAAGGACATGGCTGGCCATCAATTCAATCCTTTCCTGAAAATTTAGACCAGCAGAGGCTCACCTTCTGAGAGTCTACCTAAATGTATATTCTTCTTAATATCTTACAAGAACAATTAGCCCCATGCAGATTTTTGCTCTAATTCTAACCTTGCATTAAATTCAAAAGAGAACAGGTCATTATTTCTAACACTTCAAAATAACAGAGAATACAATTCATCTTCTTAGTACAAAACTTAAGGCTGATTTTCAGGCAATTGGCCTTACTAGGTTGTAAAGCTTCAAAAACAAGCAAGCTTATGATGATCAAGGCAGAAAGAACCTACCAGTGTCTGAACAATAGCATGGTTTGTAGCATTCATGTAAGAATTCAAGGGAAAAGCACACTCTCCTTCACAATAATAGGCTGCGTAACCTTCAGGGGCAATTATCCAGTCCTGGAAAAAATAGAGACAGGTCATGAGTTACTTGTTTAATAATCCACAAGACAGATGAAGACAGGGAAACATTGCATTGATATGTACCTTACTTTTATTAGTCATAATGGGGGATATGTGGAAGCAAGAGAGACTATCTCTTGCCTTTTTTTCTGATCTAATTGGGAAGATAAATTCCAAGGGCATCAGAGTAAGGTATTCTGTATCAGTGAGTGAGGGGGAAAATCACAGGAGGATAAGGCTGGACACAGAAAGAGATTCAAGCTGTTTCATTCTTCAAAACAGTATGTGTATCCTTGCATGGTTTTCACCATCCTAGAAATCTTTCCTCAGCACTAATCTACAAGTAAAACTGCTAGGTAGTACAATAAAATGCTGGTCTGAGAGTCAGAAGGACTTGTGTTCAAATGCTACCTTATCATTGCATAGCTTCTTATGCTGAGCAAGTCACAACTGTGGTTAGTTTGTTTCCTTACATATAAAACGAGGGTAATAACAGTAGCTAATATTCAAGGGCTTCAAGATTTACAAAGTACTTCTGCATATATTACTGCATAATATCTCTAGCACATGCCTTCCAGGGAGTGTATTCAGGATCCACTGAAATTTTGTTGTTGAAAAGTCGTTTCAGTCATGTCCAATTCTTTGGGACCCCAGTAGGACTTTTCTAAGCAAAGAACTGGAGTGGTTTGCCATTTCCTTCTCCAGCTCATTTTATCAACGGGAAAACTGAGGCAAACAGGGATAAGTGGCTTGCTCAAGGTCCTATAGCAATAAATCAAGGTCCTGAGACCAGATTTGGACTTAGGAAGATGGATCTTCCTGACTTCAGGCCTAGAAGTCTATCCACTGCATCAGCTAGCATTACATAATTTTAGGTAAATGAAAAGTCTTGTAAATCACTTAACAAACTTGAAGCACAATTAGCAAATGTTAACTATTATTCTTAACTCATCCTTATTATTGTTATTACTGTAAGGTTCCACCATGCTGCAAATCCACTGGTATTTCATCATAATATGGAATTCAGTAATATCTTGGTCCTTTCTCAAGAGAACAAAGTTCCAAATACTTCTCATGACTATCTATTTTTACATCTTTTATGGAAGGTAATAGGACCTTAAGGCAGAGAACGTGAAGACAGTGCTAGGAAAACCTAAGTGCTATGATGTGGTAACATATTTCTATTGACTAGTTTTGTATATAGGTCATGTATACTTGTTTGGACTCCCTCATTAGATTAGAAATTCCAGGAGGGCAGGGAATCACAATCTATTTTTTTTTCTTTTATATTTTTGGCAAACCCTCATAAATGGATACTTTGTGTTTATTAGCTCTGTATTGTTTCTGCCATTACTTCAATGTCCAGCAGTCCACATGGTCCAGAAAGACCTCCTTTTATAAAACATAAACACTTTCTACTACAGTGAACAGAAGCTATTTCTCTCAAGTGAAACACAAATACAGTATTTTTCTCCTATGGCCACGTTCATATCAGTCAGAATCATAGCCATTCTACAGTATAAGGTGAAGTCAGAGAATATAAACCATACAACTAAACTATAGAATGATATGATTCCCTTCTACAGAGGTCACAAAAATGCTATCTGTGGCCCCATGATCACTCAGCACTGGGGCTGATGGACTTACCTGCCAGCCCAGATCTCGGAAGCTGACATAAAGTTCATGCTTCTTGCAGGCTTGTCTCTGGTCAGTGCTACTGTTTTCTGAATCAGGAAAGGGGACAAAAATAAAATACACAACCCAATATTAACTATATTGCCATAACTATGACATAAGCACAGAGTCACATGAACATCTTTAATAATGGGACAGTGAAATACACATTTCCCCAACTGAAAGTTCAGTCTTTAGGGATCCATTAACTCAAAGTTTCCAACTCCTTCTGATGACACAGTTTGGCAGGAAGTAAAAGAGGCACTTAGATACCATTACCACCCCCTCTACATACATTCTTCAAAAGACCTGTCAAATCTTCATGTGAATTTCAGTTCATTCATTCACTTTGCTTTACCATATACATATGTATATATGTATTTATGTGTTTATGTATATATGTATATGTATGTGGTGAAATCAGGAATGAATTCAATAAAAATAATCAAAACCCCATCTGGCTTCCAGCAGCAGGCTGCAGAAGCCTCTCAGTGTAATCTCTTTCAGAAGGATGTTGTTTTGTGTGGCCAGCTAACTTGCAGAGAAACTAGTTCCATCCCATGGAGGGAGTGAGGGGGAATGGAATTGATGTTCTTGTTTCCCCCAGAATGAATTCCCTTCATAATGTGCTGGAAGAATTCTGAAGGGGCTATGGAGTCAATTATTCTAACATTCCAGAGAGAGAAAAACCAAGGAGGACAGAGAGCTAACTTGATATGGGAGATTGGGTGAAAGGCCTTGAGGCTTCTCTTGGCTATGTGATTCAAGCGTTTTGGGTTGCCAGGAATTTGGCTGATAGGTTACAAGGACTTGAGACAAATACTGCTGAAACTCAAAATAATGATCCTCCCCAAATCACTCAAATAGGACATTTAAGCCAACATTAATAGCTGATATCCCATCTAGGCAATGATTTAAAGAAGGAAAGAAACATATGCACTTCTCATGGAGAATAGATTTGTGATGCTTTTGACTATAGATGAGAAGGGAAGAGATGATAGGAAGAAAAGAAGAAAAGCATTTAGTGATAAAAATGCGATAATAATCAGAAATCTGATCCTATAAATGGGATCTTCCTTGATATAGGTGCTCCTATATCCCCAGGATCATAGGCTTTAGAGTTGAAATGGATTGCAGAGTTTGATTAGTCCAAACCTCTCATTCTACAGATGAAGTAACTACAAGCTGGAGGATAAGTGACTTACAGATGTAGTACTTATATACATAGTAAGAAGTTTCATAAAGTTTTGATGCCAGGCCCCCTGAATCAAAATTCAGGATTCTTTCTACTATACCTAAGTGTTTCTAAGTAATCCCAGAATCCTAGACCTACTTAAGCTCTATCTGTAAAACTCAGACATTAGGCAAGGATAGGATCTGAGCTCACTGAGGACACATACTAAATAACATCTTATCTTTGTATCCTCAATAGACAATGCCTTGTGTTCCTCCTCTTCCTCCTTTTCCTTCTTTGTCCAGAAGATCTCATTACTGTGCATATAGATTAAGGCACTTCACTGGTAAAGGGAACTCTTAGGTTTAGGAATTTCTAGCTAGAGAAACTCCAATCACCCATGCAGAGTAGCAAATTGTAGTAATTTAGGAGGTTTAGAGCATTTAAGTGACTTATTTATGATCAAACAGATAGTTTGTATCAGGAGCACAACTTGATCCCAAGCCATCTTGACTCCAAGAGGAGTAAACATCCACAACACTGCCTCTCACACAGCAAGCACTTCATGACTGAATTGAATCTGTTTCTCACCTTGCTAAACCACTGGGAATCAAAAGTACCTTATCTTCTTCCCCAAAATAGACTCCACTACTCCCATGGATAACCTGATCCTGGATAGAGAAATAAAGGAATCCTTCCTTCTCTCATCTCACAACTACTAGTTCTTAATCAATCAGCCACAAATTCAGCAAAGCTCTAAGAATCATATTCATGGCAAAAAAAAAAAAAAGTGTTGCTGGTAGGCAAGTTGGTGGTGGAGATAGCTTTAGCTTAAATCAAACTTATTATTTCAGCTTAGGATAGAGCCCGTGACATATCCTTGTTGAGCTTAGAGCCACTTAGAATAATGGTTGGATATGTGCTGCAACATCATTTAAGGTACTAGACATATGAGAAGGACTTAGCAAGAACTTTACCCAATGAAAAGCAACAGACATATACCAAGGATTTTCCAATTAAAATTTGTCATGTATGGCCTCACAGGGCATTTCCTGAGGAAGGGAAAGAAGTTGTTCATTTTTAGGGGGTCATTGTGTAAGTCTGGGTGATAGGGCATATGTGGGACTTGGATGGTCTAGGAAAATGAAAATTCCAAATTCTTTACCAGTAATGAGGATAGATTAGACAATGAAAATCCAAAGAACTTTAGATTTGTTCACTTTATCTTTTTCCTTAAACTACTGGTCCAAGCAGATAAAAAGTCATGATGACTAGTTCAAGTTTCATGTTTTTCTCTTAGTAGAGATACCTAATTGAAAGCTCAGAGGATGAAGGAGGAAGGAAAAAGAAGGATGCAAGAAGCCTGGCTAACATGAAACCTGTGTCATCAGCCCCTGGTTAAGTTTACAATGGCTAATTGTAAACCGTTATCCTTGAGGAAGATTGCATGAAAAAGGTTTGGTTTCCCAGTGTTAAAAGATTGTTTATATTGTGTTGTTTATAATTAAATTCAACTGAAATGAAGAGACAATTGACAATTGAGACAAAATCCAAGAAACCAAAAGCAGAATCCATGGTCTTTAACATCCATATACAAATGCTCAAAGTTTAAGCAAGCAGGAGGTGCAAATGTCAGGGGACAAGAATGTTAGAATAAAGGAGAGGTAAAAGTGGGATAGAATGTCATTGTATATTAAGAAAGCATACTTAAGTTAGGAAATCCAGGGTGGACTTGTGAGCTGCTGGAGATGGACAGAACAAGGATAGATAACAACAGAGGGAAAGAAAAGCTGCTTAACTCTTATAAGTTCTCTGTCAAGGGGAGTGATTTTTGTACTGGAAATGATACCAAAAAAGGCTAATAGATGCTTAAGATAAATGAGACAATAAGAGAGAATCCAGATGTCATTGATAAATTCAAGTTACTTGATCCAATCATTCTGAAAACCAATTGGCTCAGAGATCTCATTACTGTGCATATAGATTAAGGCACTCAGAGAGAAAAGGAAATACCCTATATATACTAAGATATTGATAGCAGCACTTTTTGTGGTAGTAAACCTAGAAACAAAGTAGGTACCCATCAACTCAGAAGTGGCTGAATGATTGTCATATCTGAATGTAACTACACCCTAAGAAATGATAAATATAAGAAATCCAGAGAAGCAAGGGAGGATTTGCTTGATCGATATAAAAAGAAGTAAATTGATTTAGGAGAACAATATACAATGATGATTATAATATAAATGAAAATAACACTGAAATGTACTTTAACTAATTAATTCCAATGACCAGTAAGGGCCCAAGAGAACATTTCTCTCTTCTGCTGAAGATGTAGGGTGTTGCATTTCCTGTTAGATATCTTAGTCACTGCTGTGTTTGTTGGTTGCTTTTGGTTAACCATTCTTTTTTCTATGTTAAAAGGGAGGATTCAATGACTGAGCATGAGGGTCAGGGAAGGAAGGGAGGTACAATGAAAAAGAAATGGGACATAAAAACAAAAGACAATATTTTTAAAATAAATGCCATGACTTTAAAAATCACAGAATTAAATAATTGAACAAGAGATGTCACTAACAGGATTTGGTTAATTCCAGCTCAATCCAGTTGTTACTTCCTTTCCATGGTCTCATAGTCTCCTAGACCATGGGTTTATAAGAAGCACATGTGTCCTCTTCCTTCTCAAGCTTTGCCTTATATTTTCCACAAGGCCTGATACTCGGCCAGAGAGGGCTCTTGGGGAATGTTTTTGGTCGGTTTAGCTCAGACCTCCAGCACAAGCAGATGTTAATTACAGCCTCAGTTGCTTCCCTATCTTATCACCAGATAAACATTTAAATCAAGTCAAATAGAATTGAATTCTGCAAAGAAAGCAGCCAGAGTATAATAAAAAGATCCTTAGGATAAGATCTGAAGATCTGAGTTCTAGTACCAGCCCTGCCATCACCTGTGTGATCCTGGACAAATTACCTCCCATTTCTGCAGTTCAGTTTCTTCATCTATCAAATGAGGGGGTTGGACAAGATTGAGCAATCAATATAAATTTAAATGCTTATTTTATGTCAGGCACTGGGGTAGGGTAGGGGGTAAAAGGAAAGACTAAAACAAAGTCCCTTGCTCTTAATTAACTCACATTCTAATGAAAAAGAGAAAATTAAAACAACACTATACACATGATATAAACAGGAAGTAATCTCAGAGGGGAGGGACTAGCAGCAGTTGGTGGGAGGAGGGAATTGGTGTAGACTGCTGAAGAAAGTAGCACTTGAACTAAACTTTTCAAGAAGCTAACAAGCAGAGATGAGGAGAAAGCACATTCCAGGCATAGGAACAGACAGTACAAAAGCATGGAGCCAGGACATGGAATATCATGTATAAGAAATAGCAAGTGGGATAAGATGTCTGAATTGTAGAGTATGTATAGAGGAGAAAAGGGGGCTAGACTGTGAAGAACTTTAAATACACTAGAGGATTTTATGTTTGATCCTGAAGGGGGCCAAAGAATTTATTGAGTTGGGGAAGGGAGAGCGGTTTGAAGACATAATCAAAATTATGCTTCAGGAAAATCATTTTGGCAGATGAGTGGAAGACAGACTAGATTAGGGAGTAATTTAAGGCAACTAATTAGAAAATTTTTGTGAGTTGTCAAGATCCTATACAAAAGTGGTGACTATGTGAATATTTAGATAATTTTCATGGTCATTTACAATTCTGAATCCTATGATCATATTATGAAGGCAATTGGACTAACTGATCTATGAGGTCCTTTGTAAGAGCAATTTCAACTCTTTTATCATTTTATTTTTGTATTTCTTTAAATTTATACTATTTTTTAACTGATAAGATGTATCATGGCTCATTATTAACAAAGATGAAGAATTTTTAAAAATTCTTCCTAAAGACCTGGGAATGTTTTTCAAACAATTTAACAGAGGGATAACCCAATTACCATTGAAAGAAGAATGCAAGACAACATATTTATAGCATCTTATCAAATAAAAGGAATCACAAGAGGTCATTTAGCCTAAATGCATGCTATCCTGACCCTATAATGATATATATCTAAGCCACCATCCAAAAATAGAGACTTCATCTTATTTTGCAAAAATATAGCCTTACATCCTAATAGTCAATTATTTTTTAACAGCACATATAATAGATCAACTTATCCTCACACAAAAAAAATTTTAACCCTATGACTAAAATGAATCTTTCACAACACAGAGTAGTTAAAGCTGCTTCCTTCCTCTGTCTACTACCTCATTCCTTAGCTTCCTCTAAAGTACCTTACAGAATTTAAGGGACTATTACTAGACTCCTCTCTCCCTCTACATACCTGCAATATTGGACATCCTCAAAGCTTCCTGGTTCTTAGGTGTCTTTGATCTGTTTTGGCTGCGTTGTTTGCTTCCCGTAGACCGGATACTACGAAGATGTACTTCTGTAGCCTTAAAGAATGCTACCATGAATGGCTGCTTGTTCTGAGGACCATGTCTCCCAACGAGACCTGCCAGCTTGGGATTGATGCTTTGTCCTGAAGAGATATCAAACATACACAGAGATGGATCACCAGGGGCAGGCAGGGGCAGGATCCACAGTCATGCCAGCACAATAAGAAGCTGCCAAATAATCAGGCCTGGTTACAACAGTAAAAGGAGTTTATAAAGAAAAGGCAGTGGTTGTTGTATATATGTAATTAACTTTGCTTGGAATCCAATACATCAGACTTAGAAACTGGACAAATCCCATCCCCTAAAATAACAGATCAGTACAAGAGACTTCTTTAAAACCTGTGTTTAAAATAAAACTCCCCCATCCATAATTATTTTACCTTAAATCCACTCAACTTTAGATTTTTCTGCATTCTTTAGAGAGGTTTCTTTAAGTTCACCAACCTATAATTTGAAGTGATTCTATAAAAGAAACTATAAAACGTAGCCCCTAGGAACTGTAAATTCCCCCTGGAAGGTTATTAAGTCAAAATAAAAATGCCTTGCATGAAACCTTGACATTGTTCCAGATATATTAAATTTGAAATTTGCAAACAGTTTCCATCTACAGGTCTGATCTGGAGGTAATTTGGTTATTGTGTAGCTGTCAAGAATAGTCCTTAAGTCTGGAAACAAAACAACACAAACAAAAAAATGCTTCTAGGGTAATGGATGTGTCAACCAGGGCTCAGTTCTTTTCCACTATCACATTTGAAGATGATGGAGATCTCAGGACTTCTGAGTCAGAATGAAGAAAGCACTGAGTATCATCATTTGCATATCACATCAAATCTGTTGAGGAAAAAATCTTCCTCTAATCCTGGGAGGAGTATTTCTGTGTTCTGAAAAAATTAAACATACCTTTGTCCAATAGGTCTTTCTACTTGAGTCAAATCAAAATAAGAATCATTGTTAGCCATGAACATCTAGGGAGAATGGACACATTTTCAATCAGCAAATAGTTATTGGAGGAGAAAAAAAATCACCAAAGGGCTAAAAAACCAGTTGGGAAATAAGCCACTGGGTACAGAGCCACATCCGACATGACAAGATAGAAGTGTCATATATATTACTGCCTCTATTGTCTCCTACACAATTTGAGTTATTCAACAAGGCCAATGCTCTTACCCTTTTTTCTTCTATTGAACAAAATGGCACAAGGCAGGTTGGCAAGGGCTCCAGAGATCTACTTTCTCAAATGCCTACTATATTAAAGGAGACTATGAAAAGCATTGTGGAAGGGGGAGGCCTATAAATTTACATATGACCAATATGGCAGTATTCAAAACCACTTTCAGTCTAATGGGACAGCTAAGAAAACCCCATGTTATTTATTACCTTTAGGGGAACAGGATGGATTTATTTGGGCACAATGGGTTCAGGAAGATCTGAATTGAAATCCTGCCTCAGATATTAACTAGTGGTGTGATCCATGGCAATTTACTCAACTTCTCTGAGCTTCAGTTTTCTTATATGTAAAGTAGGATAATAACAGCACCAAACTCACAGGATTTTTGTGAGTATTAAATCAACTGCAATATATAAACTTATTTCCAAGTCTGAAAGTACTGTCTAAATGCCAACAATTATCTATTGTAATTAATGTTTTACTAATATTATTAACACTAATTAATAATTTCTGGATGCAGACAGCTAGGTGGTGCAGTGGATAGAGCACCAGCCCTGAAGTCAGGAGGACCTGAATTCAAATCTAGCCTCAGACATTTAATACTTTCTAGCTGTGTGATCCTGGGCAAGTCACTTAACCCCAACTGCTTCAGCTAATAATAATAATAATTTCTGAATGCCCAAAGTATAATGTGCATATGGTATTGCGCATGTAGGGAGAGAATGACTATCTGTCTCATAGAACATGAATGACATTTATGAAAATAGGTTATATGGTTTATAAGAAGGCAAAAGAGAGATCCTAAGGAGAAGGTCCTCATTAATAGGCACTGAGGGAATATAAAGTTTCTTAGAAAAGAAGATGATGGGTTTAACTACAGGAGAGTGGCATTTCTCAGGACCACACTTTCTTGTTCCATATGGGCAATAACTCAAATAGCCCTCCTACCTACAAGGATATTCCTCATGAATATTTTACCTCAAATTCTTCACTCAAGCATGGATTAAATGTCAAACCAGAAAGTAGTTCCATTTTAAAGGCATTCTCCCCACCACCAAGAGAATTTTTTGTTCACTTTTGAGTTCTTGGTCACCAGGTACTGTCTCTTCTTCCACCCCATTTCATTTTCTGCCTTGTCTTAACAAGGGAGACAAACAGGATATGAAGCAATAAGAAATGGAATAAAGAGACTCAAGTAGTCAGCTGCTGCTCATAGGTACTGTCAGTAGAGCATATTTCTCGACTTAGTTTGGGAGAATGCCTCCAGCTAATGAATCACTCCACTGTTTCTCTACTCAGTTGCTTCAGCTTAACCAAACTTAAGAATAACAAATTCTTCTTTAAGTGCCTTAATTCCTATTTTTGAATTCCAAGCTGGGGTGATTATGAGGGAGCAGAGTTAATGCTATCTCACAGCAATGAAGATATGTACAAGACTCTTTACTGGAAATAACCTTCCGGAAGCAGAACAAATGTTTGGTCTACAGAGGATTTCACACAGTGAATGTGGCAGACGGGTGTGGAGGGCAAAACTATAGCTAGATGCCAGTGTGATTTTTGACAGGAATCAACACTGAGGGTTGCTGACTAAGGAGGAGGCCAGTTCAGAAGATAAAAGGAACTGAGGGTTGAAAAGAACTGTTTTCTCAGATGGGTTATCTGACTTTAAATTGTTCCTCCATTTCTTTCTTTCTTTTTTTAAATAAACACCAACAACAAAACAGTCCCAATGACATGGAATGAGGGTTTTTCGTCACCCATGCAAAAATAGTCAGGATAGAGACCATACCCCACCTGTTAGGTAAGCAGTTGTTTAAAAGGGTCCCTTATCTCCCAGCTAGGGATAGATGTTGTGGCTTCAGATAGGTATCCCCAGCTTGACCCAGGTTCTTCTAGATTTGGGATTCATGAATTTATTGTTGTTTTTAATTTTGAAAACTGAATTTAATGCTATTGTAATCTTATTTTATTTTATACATTTAAAATAATATTCTGAAATTAGGGCTTGACCCACATCTAACACCACATACCAAGATAAGATCTAAATGGGTTCATGATCTGGATATAAAGAGTGATTTTGTAAACAAGTTAGAGGAACATAATATAGTTTACCTCTCAGACCTGTGGAGATGGAATAAATTTATGTCCAAAGAAGAACTGGAACTTTTAATTGAAAACCAGATAGATAACTTTGACTATATTAAGTTAAAAAGTTTTTGTACAAACAAAATCAATGCAGACAAGATTAGGAGGGAAGCAATAAATTGGGAAATCATCTTTACATTTAAGGGTTCTGATAAAGGTCTCATCTCTAAAATATATAGAGAATTGTCTCATATTTATAAAAATTCAAGCCATTCTCCAATCAATAAATGGTCAAAGGATATGAACAGACAATTTTCAGAGGATGAAATTAAAACTATTTATAGTCATATGAAAAGGTGCTCCAAATCACTATTGATCAGAGAAATGCAAATCAAGACAACCCTGAGATACCACTTCACACCTGTCAGATTGGCTAAAATGACAGGAAAA
The DNA here is from genome assembly GCA_023553655.1 of Myrmecobius fasciatus. Taxonomy (NCBI): domain Eukaryota; kingdom Metazoa; phylum Chordata; class Mammalia; order Dasyuromorphia; family Myrmecobiidae; genus Myrmecobius; species Myrmecobius fasciatus. The sequence continues at coordinate 654,167 of JAJPUD010000246.1, forward strand.
GTTAATGATGAATGTTGGAGGGGTTGTGGGAGGGCTGGGACACTGATGCATTGTTGGTGGAGCTGTGAACGGATACAGCCATTCTGGAGAACAATTTGGAGCTATGCTCAAAAAGTTATCAAACTGTGCATACCCTTTGACCCAGCAGCATTTCTATTGGGCTTATATCCCAAAGAAATCATAAAGGAAGGAAAAGGCCCCACATGTGCAAGAATGTTTGTGGCAGCCCTTTTTGTAGTGGCTAGAAACTGGAAATTGAATAGATGCCCTTCAATTGGAGAATGGCTGAATAAATTATGGTATATGAATGTTATGGAATATTATTGTTCTGTAAGAAATGACCAGCAAGATGATTTCAGAGAGGCCTGGAGAGACTTACATGAACTGATGCTGAGTGAAATGAGCAGAACCAGGAGATCATTATACACGGCAACAACAGTACTATATGACGATCAATTCTGATGGACATGGCTCTCTTCAACAATGAAATATTTCAAACCACCTCCAATTGTTCACTGAAGAAAGCCATATACACCCAGAGAGAGGGATGCGAAATGTGGACCACAACATAACATTCTCATACTCCTTGATTGATGTTTGCTTACATTGTGTTTCCTTTATCTGATATATCGTTTGTGTAGATAAGATTTTTCTTGCACACCAATGATAAGTTAGGAAATATGTATACATATATTCGATTTGCCAATATTTTAACATAATTAACATGTAGTGGATATCCTGCCATCTAGGGGAGGGGTGGGGAGTTGGGGGGAAAAATTTGTAACGGAAAGCTATGTAAGGGTTATTGTTGAAGAATTACCCACACATATGTTATGCAAATAAAATAAAAATTAAAAAAATAATAATAATAATAATAATATTCTGAGTAGAGACCCTTAGGGTTCGCCCGAAATGGCAGAGGAGTACATTGCAACATAAAAAAGTTGTCTATTCCATGTGAAATCTAGGATTTTAAAATATGAAATACACATATACATATAACAATTCAGAATCATGTTACTTATTTCAGTTTAATAGACCACTACCTGGAGTTTCCTAAAGGAAAATGGCTAGGTATTCACACTTATTCCTAATTTCCTACTAAGACTCTTATCACCTTCCTCACTGCACAAAGCTTCACATAAGAAAATGAATTCATATTAGAGTTTCAAATGTATTTACTACATGAAATAGAAAGTTAATAAAACATAGTCCTATGTTTGAGCTAGACTCAAATAGTTGATTACCTGCTGTGTTTACTATTCCCATCTCAGTTTACCACTTTAGTCTCCTGAAGGAAATAAAAACAAAGGATATCTAATATTCATTCTTCCACACCAATATTCCACATACAACTATGGGAGGAAAGATGAAATCTGGAGGCCAAACTACACCAGAATTCCTTCAGACATCATGACATCATGAAGGACTGTCCCAAGAACCAGAATCCAGAAAGTTCATTTATTATGCTGTATTTCAGAGGACATTTCCTATACATTCCTTTCCAAGGGAGCTCCCACATTGCTAGTCCTGAATTCCAGACACAAGACTCAGAGGGAGGGTCATCTACCCCAGTATCATAAGCAAAGCGACCCCCACCTGAAACCTTTGTCTAGTCAGCCTCCCTCTCTGTCCATCTGTCTGTCCCTTCCTCCTTTTTTTCTTCCACCCTATTGCCTGCCTCTCTGGCAGAGTTGTCAGGTGGTCTAGTCATGGTGGTCCCGGTCTGAGCTTAAATCCAATCCATCTTTTGTCCTTTCAGGGCAACTATTCACAACATTCTCATCATTTTTGGAGCCAAATGCCTTCTTTCAATCTTTTGATTCTTCTCCACAGAGTTCAGGTCCAGGTTATCATCATGATGAGATGAAAACCAGAAGAAGGGAAAGAGAAATTCTGATTGTATAAATAAAAGAGCTACTTATTAAGTGCTTAAAAGTTTTGCAAATGAAAGTCAATATATAAAGGTTCTGTTATAAAATTCTCTTCATCTCTAAATCAAAACAATAACACCAAATCATAGGATTTAGAATTAAAAGGGACTTTAGAGGTTATATGGTTCATCTAATCGCCTCATTTTACACATGAGAAAACTAATTGGACCTTAGAAAGGAAGTGACTCACCCAAAATCATACAGGTAGTAATTACAAGGGGTAGGATTCAAATCTCAGTCTTCTACTTCTAAATTCAATACTATTTGCATTGGTCTCTCATTCTCCAAGACAAATATCCATAACTAACCTGTTTTTAGGAAAAAGGAGATTGCTTTCAACAAATTTAAGAAGATTCTAATTTGAATCAAGAACTTTGGTTCAAAAAAATCAAGGTGACTTCATTGTCTCAGAACATAGTATCACTACTTATCAACATCCAGTTTCCTCCAAGATGAAAATGAATCAAGCACAGTCATTGTTCTTAATTTTAGAAAGTTAGGAGTCCTATTGTCTAAGTGCTATCATTATGGGAAAAGCACATCCTAGAACTATAGCTTGTTTGTTTTTTGTTATTGTTTTAGTAAAGTAGAAATTAGCTTCTTGGTAGTTTTCTTCATATAAGAATTTAAGGCAGCAAAGAGGAAATACCACTATTATACCTAATAAACTCCTATATCATAGGACCACAGATTTGGAACTGAAAGAAATCTTAGATGTCAACCAGTCCTACTCACCCTCACATTTTACAAACAGGGAAACTGAGGCCTTTAGGTGTTAAATAGCTTGTCTATAGTCACAATAGGGAATAAATAGCAGTCAGGATTTTCAACTAGGTCTTTATTCCAAACCTAGCACTTTTCTCACCACACTTCAAAATCAGTCCAAAGAAGCTCTTTGTGCTGATTTCATTGATCCGAGTAAACCAAGGACTAGGATTCACTTTTTCTCTTGCATCTTTCCTTGGCAATCAGCATAGGCTAGTTGTGTGCTCCTTTTTTTTTTTTTTTTTGCTATTCCAGTCAGGCAGGGCTGCTTACAAAGTGTTGTTGCTAGTAATTTGAATTCAAGAACTGAATGGTTATAAATCCCCAGAGAAGTTACAGGTATAAGTATTTCCAGCACAACAAGGAAGGGAATATTGTTTTATTCTCTAAGCTCTCTGCTAAAAGATTCCCAGATTTTCATACCAACCTACTTATGAGACTCTTTTCTCAATCATAAGAAGCAGTAATTTGAATTAATTTTATGACTATACACAAGATTTCTTGTTGCTCTTTGTAACTAACCAAAGCAATCTATTATATAAGAAAATAAATGCCACTAGCCCAAGAATAAGAATATATAGTTTTCACTAAAAACTTCATTGTAAATGCTTATTAATCATTAATTAATGCATAATAAATAACTGCTTAATAAATACATGTTGATTAATTAAAACCACACATTTCTTTCTGGACACATACCACATGGACTGTGATTCCCTTCTAATATATGTTGGTCATTCAGATTTCATGACGGAAGAGATATACTCTGTGCATTATGGATATGGATGCCATCATATCTGATAAGTTAGGCCAGGTAGAGTAGCAATCAGGAGACCCATGTTCTATTCCCATCTTCCCATATGGATGGGTAGGTGGACTTGCTGTGTCATGTGCATAGAAGGGACCTCAGAGAGGCATCTAGTATAACTTCCCATTTTACAGAATATAAAACAGAGGCCAGAAAACATTAAATGACTTGCCTAGAAGCATACAGGTAATATGTATCAGAGTGGTATTTGGACCCAGGTTCTCTAACTCCAGAATCAATCTTGGGAAAAGTAGTTTATTTCTCCTTTCAAAAAAAAAAAAAAAATTAAGCCAAATGCTTCAAGCTACCATCTGTTCTGGTTCTCTCATTTTCTATTTTCAAGTATACCAAGGCTTCCTAGAGCAAGCATCTAGAAAGTGAGCATAAGATAAATCCCTTCATTCCCTTAACCATTTCTGATTTCTAATGCAAGCTTTGGCATCAGGGTTTTCCTTGGCCAACTAAACCAGAAACCTCACACAGCTGGTAGCATGTATGCTATGTCTTTAGCCAGAGAGTAGGGAAAGGAGCCACCCAGAATGGCAGAAGCCCAGGAAGGAGCAATAGCCATTTGGATCAAGTCCATTTAGGTGGCATCTCATTCAGGCTCTCTGCCCAGCCCATAGGAGAAGGCAGAAAAACCCTAGTGCCTGTCAATTTGAGAAGTTCCAAGTGGCCTAATACAAGCAGGAAGTGGACCTACCAAACCTTTATCAAATCCTTTTTTTTTTTTAATTAAAAAAAAATAAACTAGTCAGAACTTATAGCAAATACAAGGATGATGAGCCATTTCTTTCTTCATCCTCACCCCCACCCTTGGTGGCTTGGCAGAGAAAAAAAAAAGATTAGATTGGCTATCTCTTGTCTAACCAGCTCTGCCCTGGCTATTTTGGGCTTGAGAGGTAAGCAGGCCAAGCAGGAGCTGGATTGAGCCAGGTCTCTGTGTACAAGCATTCAAAGCAACTATTGCTGATTTCTTAGGGCATCAAAAGAGTGAGTCTTCTGATAAGGAAAATATGTAGGCTTATCTCTCACAAATCACTTGAATTGATGAAATCTAAGAGCTAATCTGGGCCAGGAAAGGAACTTATTTCTTCCTATGAGTCCAACTCCCAGCCTAAAAGGGGATTTATTCATGACTACAGTGAAGAGATCTCAGCAGGGCATCCAGGAAGCTTTTGATGAGTAAGCCCCTGTGGTATGCCCTCTTCCAAAAATGTAGCAGAGTGGAGACACAATTCAGTAGAATATATCTTGGATGACAAGGTGGGTGGTTTTCCTCCCAGTTGAATTGTATGATATATGATATGAATGATATAACCTGTTTGTGCTTCAGATTCATCTCCCAAGAGTCAAAGACAACCATCTATAGTTTATTCTCAGGAGGACAAATGCTGTTTTGTTTTTGTTTTTGTTTTTTGTTGTGGCTGTTATTTTTTTAATTCCATATATTTGAGATACTACTATTTCCTCCACCCAAGGATTTTTCTTGATCCTCTTCAGCTAGGAAAACTTAGTCAAAAAAGTCTATTGGAGAATAATCCTAGAATTTTACAGAGGTTGTTTTCTGCCCAATACATGACTGAGTTGGACAGCTTTACATTTGTGGAGAACTAGGTACTTTCCAAACCACACACATGCATCCCTCCTTCAGAGCCAAGACTTGATCCTCCATCAAAAAAGTAGCATATCCAAAATGACATTGACCCAATTAAACATTCAGCAAGAATAAGCAGCTACAATTCCAAGAATCAAACCCAACATTCCTATATCCCTCTCAGGTAAATTCCCCTCAGTTGCTTCTTTAGGTGGCTCCAAAAAGCCTTGTTACCCTTGCACTGGGCTCCCAAATGGTAGGACTATCGGTAAGGAGCAGTGAACTTGAAAAGCTACTCAGAAGTAGTACTGGCAGCAAAGTGGGACTGCTTCTTAATCCTTCTAAAGCTTTCAGTTTCCCCTATTGCCCTGACCACCATCATTCTGAAGACCTCATTCTGGATAACCACTGCTGAGCAGCATCACAGTATCAAGCCCTGCAGTATCTCAGAACAGAAAAGGAGAAAACATACACATACACAAGCAAGCCTGGGAACCATCCCAGCTTAATTAGAAATACATTTTCTTGGGAGGAGTGACTGATGCAACCAACCCCACCTACATCCTACTCACAACTGACTTGCCTCATCAGCTCATGGCAAAGTGTTTACAGGGATTCTACTAGATGGCCTTCTCTCCCTACTTTTTCCAAAGGAGGTGGACAGAACATTGATTCCTTAAGACTAAATGCTAATACTTTTATGGGGGGAGGGTGATGAATGTCATAGAAAGCTATTCATTGTTAGATTTGTGGTGGGGTTGGGGGCAAACAATCAATAAATCTTTGTGAGATCTTAGGTTGCTTTGGACAATATTTGTATTTTAGCAAGGACTTGCCCTTTTTTGTCCACTTAAAAATCAGGGGTTTTTAAATAAATAAATAAATAAATATCATGGATTTTAAACCTATTTTGTGTCATGGTTCCCTTTGGCCTTCTAATAAAGCCCATGGACCCCTTCTCAGGGGGTAGGATCTGTGGTATTACAAAGGAAACAATTATGTTGAAATACAGTTATTAAAAAAAAACTTTTAAAAACAGTTTATAGACCCTAGGTTAAGGAAACACCCCCCCCCAATAATCAGAATGCCTTTAGCTAGAACTATCATATAATGAGAAGAGGTGGGTGGAACAGCACGTGCCTTCTACATGTTTTTCCCACAGCCTTTCTCTGGTCTCCTTTTCTCCACCCTCTGATTCTACTTCCCTGTCTCCCTTTCTCACCCTTCTATATTTTCCTCAAATGGCTCTCTACCCAAGTTAAAAAAATTGAGGGTCAAAGTCATGGCTTTTCCTGTATACACAAGGGATCATTTGAATTTGTACTCTTTTACTTAGTCTAGGGGGAAAAAGTGTGTGTGTGTGTGGGGGGGGAATTGCATTTTATTCCTACTCAAAATGCTGAAGCTGTTCAGGGGAAAAAAATCTTGCCCCCTTAATGAAACTCAAGTATAAAGTATTCAAAAGATCCCACTTAAGTACATGATTATTGACTGTGCTAAAACTAGTCTGGGCTCGAGCTCTTCAACACACACTCAAGCTCTTACTGCTGACAATATGGTCTTGGAACTCACCATCTAGACTCTCCACTGACAGCTGCAGGCCGAGGTTGTGCTGTGGATTCACCACCCAGTGATTACTCGTGGCTGTAATGTCAAATACCAGCCAACCCTCTTCCGTAGCCCAAATAGTTCGACTGTCAAGCAGAAACAAATCTGAATCCCTAAAAGAAAAAGAAGACAGGAGTGTGAATCACCTGGGGGAGTGGTTATTCAGGAATGTTTTGATCACTGAGCAAGATATTTACAATCATGCCATAGAAAGGGTCTATCAGGGAGAGTAGAAGAAAATAGAGAAAGAAAATTCTCCTAAAAGGAACAAGTAAGATAGTAATTGGCACATCAATGAAAATTTCAGGGGCTTTTTTTTTCTTCACCATAACAAGAGAGGAGGTATTGAAAGGAATGGAAAATGCATTTATTAAGTATCTACTAGGTGTCAGGCACTGTGATAAATTTAGCTTTATAAAATGTTACCTCATTTAATAATGAAAGGAAAAGGAAATAAAGAAATAGGCCCTCAAGAAAATATTTTGTAAAAAAAAGAGAAAACAATCTTAATATTATTATGTTCACTGAATAAAGGTCATTCAACAATTTATTGCTTACTCTGTGCAATAATAAACATAACAGCTCTTATTCATACAGGCCTTTCTGAAGCTTTTTCCACAATTAACTATTGAGGTTATGTATTAGAAGTATTGCCATTTCCATTATGAAGAAGGAAAGTAGCAATCAGCAGTGAAGGATTCCTGTCCATAGTCACACAGTGTAGGAAGTATCAGAGCTGGGGATTGGGGCCTGTCTTGTAACTTCAAAGCCATTGATCCCTTCACCATGCTAGGCTGTCCCTGAAGAAATTCTGATAGATGTTGTTGATACAAAAATGAAATAAGACAGCCTCTCCTAAAAAAAATAAGAGCTGGGAGTCCAGTTTACCAAGCTCTCATCTCATTACTGTTCTACCAATGTCATTTCATCCCTTCTAGTCTCACTTAATCTATAGTAAAAATAGATATAACCAAAATTTATTTATCTGCTAAATGCACTATGTAAAAAGCTTTTAAAGTGCTTTGAGAGCCACACACAATTGATATTGATATACAGGATGAATGTCTGAGTGAAATTTCTACCAGTTATATTACCAAACCTGGTTCCCATCAGGGCCTCTTCCTTATGTTTCTAGCTGATGTCAGTTTTCACCAGATGCTCAAGATACTTTGAATTTCACCCCCTTATTCTCTCAGGAAAAAATTGCTTTTAATTCAAGCAGTCTTTCAGAATGAAAAAGCTTTATTCTGGAATTAAGGGAAAAGTTAAAATAAAGCTAAATGATACCCAGAACCACAAGGAGACAAAGACCTAAAAACCTTTAATGAGCCCTCTCTATGGGATTTGACTTGAACATTTAAATGATGACTTTATGATATTTAATCCTTACCTTTCCTTCCCACCTTTCGATGTACCCTCCAGCAGGTACAGGTATATGCAGGGCAATTAAATATAATTATTTTCTCATTACTTTTTAATTTAATCAATTTAAGTTACTATGACCATAAATTTCTATTTCTGATTTTACTTAAATGACATTTTGGGAAAAGGAAGGGGTAGAATATATGAAGTCCTAAAAGTGAGTGACCATTTAACAGTTCAAATACTTAACTGCTATAAATGCAAATTTTTATTTTCTCTTTTTAACCAAATTAGCTTATCTTGGGCACAAATCTGATTTTTGTTGCCACTTTAGTGCTCAAGGTCTTATAATGGCTCCCTATTACCTAAATGCTAAGTTTTTCATTCTGCTATTCAAGGCCCCCTGTGATCTGGTGCTGTTTTCATTTTTTAATTTTATTTCATGCTATTTTTCCTCAATATATTCTCTATGTTCTACAAAAACTAGATTACTCCTTGTCTATTGTACACAGTCTGTATTTTCCTCCTCTATACCTGTGTTCATATTTTTCCTAATGTTTTGAATGCTCTCCATGTGTTGAATTCCTATCTCTCCTGTGAGGTCCAACTCAGATTAAATTTCTTCCATGAAACCTCCTCTGGTCTCTCTCCTTTGACATCCCCCATAATTCCCAGGATCAGTCAGTCAATCAGTAAACATTAATAAAGCACCTACTATATGCCAAGCACTATAGTAAGTGTTAGGAATACAGAAAAAAATCCCCTGGTCTTAAGGAGCTCACAGTCTAATGAGAGAGACAACATGCAGATAACTACACATGAACATGCTATATTCCAGATAAAATGGAAATGGCCAATAGAGGGAAAGCATTAGAATTAAGAAGGATCAGCAAAACTTTCTTGTGGAAGATGGGATTTTAACTGAGACTTGAAGGAAACCAGGAAATAAAAATAAAGAAATAAAGAGGAAGAGCATCCCAGACATGTGGGACAGCCTGTGAAAATGCCTGGAGTTGGGGAATGGAATTTCTTGTTGAAGAACAACAAAGAGGCCAGGGAAGGGGAAAAGGGGAATATTGGAGGTAGGGGTAGGAGTTTAATATAAAAAGATTAGAAAGGTGAATGGGGGGGGGGGAGTAGGTTATGAAGGGATCTGAATGCCAAACCGAGGATTTTATATTTGATCCTGTAGAATCCCCTAAAGGGAACCACTGGAGTTTATTGGAGCAGAAGGGCAACATAATCAGATCTTCACTTCAGGAAGATCATTCTGATAGTTAAATACAGGATGAATTGGAGTGAAGAGAGACTGGCAGGGTAAGTAACCAGCAGACCATTGAAATAGTACAGGACTGAGGTAATGAGGAATTGTACCAGAATGGTAGCAGTATCAGAAAGCAGAAGGAGTCATATGCAAGAGAAGTTATAAAGGTAAATTCAATTGGCCATGGCAACAGATTGGATATGGGGAGGAGAAAGGACAGTGACAGTGAGGAGTTAAGATTATACCTACATTGCAAGCCTGAGTGTAAGGATGCTGGTACCTTCAGTACCAATAGGGAAATAATAGGGAGAGTCTGGGGAAAAGGTGAATAATGAGTTTAGTTTTGGGACATCCAGTTCAAAGTATTTAGAGATAAGATTTCCTAATCTAAAGCCTAGGAAAGAAGTTAGTGTTAGATAATTAAATAAGAGAATCACCAGTTTAAAGATAGGGATTAAACTGATGGAAGCTGATGAGGTTATCTCATCACTTGATTATCAAGTGAAATAGTAATGATGGAGAAAGAGAAAAAGGATCTAGGATAGAACCCTGAAAAATACCCATGGTTAGTGGTTAATCTGAATGAATGATATGAAGAATGAATGAAGATCTAGCAAAAGGAGACCGAGAAGGAAAAGTCAGATAGGGTAGGAAAGAACCAGGACAGCCTGAAGAAGAAGAGAGTATCAAAGAGAAGAGGATGATGGAGAGATCAAGAAGGATGAGGATTGAGAAAGGGTCAGACCATTGATAACTTTGGAGAAAACTTGTTGAATAATAAGGTTAGACGCCAGATTGCAGAGAGTTGAGAGTAAGGGGATATAATGTAAAGGGACTTATTGTAGGCAGCCTTCTCAGGAATTTAGCTACAAGAGTGAAGAGAGATATGGGATGATAGCTAATGGAGAGAGATTGATCAAATGAAAGTTTTTGAAGATGGGTGAGACATAAGTATGTCTATGAGCAGTAAGTAGGGAAGAGCCAGTAGATTGGGAGAGACTGAAAAGAAATAAGTAGGGATGATAGGGCAATCTATTGGAGAAGAAGGAACATAGATTTAATGGGAAAAGGTCCTTAGAAGGCCATCAAGTCCACCCTCCTAATTTTATAGGTGAAGAAACTGAATCCCAGAAAAGTTGAGAGACTTGTTAAGTATCACACAGGAAATATCTTATGATGAGATTTGAACTTAAGGCTTCTTGACTTCCCATTGAGTATTCTATCTACCATACCCCATAGTCAAATGTGATTACCTCTCTCTCCTGTGGAGTGTCAAATGGTAATGTGTGTGTGTGTGTGTGTGTGTGTGTGTGTGTGTGTGATATCTTCCACTAGGCTAAAAGCATTGTGAGATAATGGACCATATATTCTGAAACTATGCATCATTCCCCATTTCTCCCTACCCCATCCCCTAATACCTTGCACAACATTTTGTACATAGTAGATATGTAACAAGTACTTGTCATACTAAAGTGGTAATTGAATAAAGTTCTGAAAAATATCAATGGACACACTGTAGTGTTCTATGGGGACACTATCTTTTGCCAGGACACAGGAGTTACACTTGGGTGATGACTTTGCTGGAAACTTTTACAGGAAAATGGGAAAATGTGAGCTCCCTGGACAAGCCCTTTTGGACCATAGAACAATGACAACTTGGGGAGCAGAGCTATGCCTTTTAAACAATGCATGCCTTGCCAAAATGGTGTTAAACATTATTTTATTACAAATCATGAAAGTGAGGGCCAAATTTGTTGACTCATCTGTAAATCAATGAGAGTTTGGGGACTAGAAGTTTTTTAGCTTTTTTTTCTTCTTTCAGTTTTCTCTGGCCATCAAGTGAAGGGAAGTATATGCAATTTTTTAAATGTGTTTAAGAAGGCCAGGACAGTTAAAAGATTGGCATTGAGCACAGAGTTTAGGAGGAAGAGATAAAATCTTTCATGCTGAGATTAAGTCCCCAAAGGTGTGGTAGTCCTCACATTCTTGGGGTAGATATTCCTCTAACTCATTGACAAGTTTGAGATTTGTTGGTTACTCTCAACCTGGTATAGCCCATCTGCAGAGATGGTTTATTTTAATGTGACTACTGTACATGCTACAACTTCTTGGAGTCACAAGAGAGTTGAGTGACAGGTAGATGAGCAGCCCTGAAGAGGGCCTCAGAAAGATCTTATACCAGGGCTGGTCCTCTATGAACATGTCACATGCTCCTCTCACTTGGCAGAATGGGTGGATGAGAACAGTTTGTTCCAAAGGCTATGAAGGCAACTGAAGTACATGCGTTGAAGTTCTTAGAGCCTGGTCCAACATTAAAGATGCTAAGGTCATCTGCTGCATCATGGATCACTGGCAGTGGTCCTGACTTATATCTTGCCACTTGACTTTAATAACTCTGAAAGAGAGAATGAAGCTGACAACTTTGTGCAATTCTGCCTTACTTAAATCCAATTCATGCATAAGTCAAGACATCACTCTACTGGTCCTTTTCAGAAATGAAAGATGAGCAATAACAAGTCCCTAACTTCTAGCACCATCAACTAAACAGAAAGCATCAAAGAGCTGTTTGGAGAAACAAGTTAGCAGTCTACTTCATATTGTGTATCACAAAACACATTTTTCAAAGATTGCCATGCTAAATCCTCTTATTAACATAACCTTTGATCTCCTTCCCCTTCTCTACTATGCCCATCCTCATGACTTTTTTCTATAGAACTTATATGTACATAGAACAGCTCTAATGCTACATCAGAAACTAACTAGAGCAAATTAACCTAGACTTTGTCCTAGGACACTAATCTAGAGAAAGGAGACCCTTTCTGAAGCAATTTATTAATGATCACACTGCCTTCACTTGATCCTGGGCTATCATCAATCTACATTCCCCAATTTTATCCCCTTCTTTTTTATTTTGTTCCCACTCTGTGCTATAAGGAAGCAAGCTACCCCAACACCTGGCACAACTAGAGCTGACCTGAACAGAAAAGAGTGAGGGATTACTGGCTCTGCCATGGTAGCATAGATCAAATCCTTTGGGAGAATAAATTGTCTTTTCTTAGCACCCTACTGAACCTAGGGAGGACAATCCTTTGTACTACACTCCCCATCTTAAACACCCCCGTGCCTAACCAAATATGCCCCAAATACAAGAATTCTTAGTTCTGTCTATGTCTAATAGCACCCAACCAAGTGTCAGGAAAGCCTGAGTACAATTCAGGTCTCATATACTTAATAACTGTGTGACTTTGGGCAAGTCATTTAATTTCTGTTTGCCTTAGTTCCCTCATCTGTAAAAGGGTTAATGATAGCACCTATCTCCTAGGATTGTTGTGAGGATCAACTGAGATAATAATTGTAAAGTACTTAAGACATTGTTATATAAAAGTTCCCTATCATCATCAATATGATTAACAATCTAACTGATGTCTTAATCCCTAATTAGACTTGAAGCATCATGAGGCTGGGGGCTTATCTAGATTTTATTTCTCCCTCATTCCTAGAATCAGTTCTCTGTACACCATAGATATGATTAAAATGTTTTTGTTAAAGAAATAAATCCAAGTATCTCAACTGTCTTTTGCCTGATGTTCAAGTACTGAAAGATAACTAGATTGAATTAGAAGACCTGGGTTCCAATCCTGGCTCTGCACGTTACTATTTGTGTGCCAGTGGAAAATCATTTAATTTTGGCTTCTTGACATGTCCCTTCCAGTTCTAAATATATGATCCTCCTAAATAAATATACAATGAACTTTAATCAAGTGCTGACTAACTATAACCCAAGTATGGGTATGTGAAAGGGATGGGATGGAGTTTGGTGGTGTGTAAAGAGCTTGTGTTTTATTCCTGCATTCAGGAGTAGGCTGGTAAATATTGTGCAACTGGTTTTCTGGAAAACAACAACAAAACAATATATATATATATATATGTGTGTATATATATATACATATGTATATATATATATATACACAAATTAAGTTTTAAGTGTGTTGTGGGCATGCCCACAACACACTTAAAACTTAATTTATATTAACATTTTCTCTGTCACAGTCAACAAAACAATAAACTAAGTCCTGATCTGTAGCATGTGTTACAAATTGCCAAAATAAGAATTTAAGAATATGTTTTATTTGGCTCCAGCATACCCCTGCTTGCATTCCACAGGTAGTTGAGTCCCTTACTCTATGGAAGATTCTGTGCTAGGTAAATGGAAAAGTCTTGAAGGAGCAGAAGATTGTCTCCTGAGTTTAAAATCTATTTGAGGAAACCAGACACTTGAATGAGCCAGGCAGGAACTAAGTGCCAAAAGAAGAAATGAGGGCTTTAGGTGCACTAATCGCTTAGGGGATGGCAAAGTTTGGGGGAGCAGGAATCTCTGGAGGTGTGACAGAGCTGAGTCGGAACTGGGCTTTCAAGGATGAACAGGATTTAGATAGACAGAGAAGGGTGGGGAAAGGGCAGGTGGGGGTGGGGTAGGTTTCCTGGCAACATCAGCAAGAGACAAGGTACAAAAAGAGAGATAAGCACAGCCCCAGAGTTTAAAAGGCTGGAAAGCTTTGGTTTAGGGGAGTGTCCTCTTCTGGTGTCTTCTCTTTCACTCCTGGGAGAGCAGGAGCAAAAGAGAAAGAGGTAGATAGATCAAGACAGCATCCAGGGACTGAGAAAAGTAGCCAAGCTGAAATAATACAACAGCAGTGTGGTACAATGGAAAGAGGGCTAGATTGAAATCTGATGGTCTAGATTTAAATTCCCAAATGGGTTATGAATTATCAGTGATATTTTGGACCGTGGTTTCTGAAGCAGGAAAATGAAGGTATGGGTAAAAATAAACTTAAGCTGATTTACTATAACCTAAATGTTCAATCTTGGCTCTGGTAAATAGATGAAGAAATATATCTCTCCACTGAAGAAATGGAAGGCTGGATACAGTGTTACATACATTGCAATTGTTTTTCCTTTTCCTTTTTAACAATGTTTCTAACAATGAAAACACTGGGAAGATGTATTTGTGTGTGTATATCTGGAAATGATTTGTAAAAACAAAAAGTATCAACAAATTAAAATATATATATATGTGTGTGTGTGTATATATGTGTGTATATATATACACATGTGTATATTTGTGAATATCAGTTCTAAATCTATGATTTTATAATTAGAAAGTATGAATTCCAAAAGAGTAAGAACCAATGTTGGAAGAACCATATTCTGTAGGGCCTTGAAGGCTACACCTGTGATTGTAGTCTGAATACCCATAAGGGCTTTTGAACAAGAAAATGGCACAATGTTTCAATGGTCACAAAATTATTCTCCATTCACCTTGTTGGGGAGACCAGGGAGAAACAAACAGAAATCCATGGACAACATTTAATCAAATATAGTGATCAACATTATTAAGTTCTTTCTGTAAGTTTTTGTAATTGTTTTGTTCAGTCAAGAAGTGGTGAGGTCCTAAACCTATACAGGGTGGTGGCTATGTGAGTTGAAAGGAGACAGATATGAGAGATGTTGGGGATGGAAGATGGTAGTACCCTCAACAGAAATAAGGAAATTAGAAAAAGAGGTGAATTTGAGGGTAAAAATGATTGGTTTTATTTTGGGACATCCTGAGTTTGAGATGCTTATGAGATATCCAGATGAAAATGTTCAATGGGCAGTTGATGATACAGATATAGAGTTTGAAAGGGAAAGTATATTTATAGATCTGGGAGTCAGAACAATAGAAATAAATGACTCTCTAGGAGCTGAAGAGGTCATCAAAAAGGAGGGAAAAGAAAGAAAAGAAGGCCCAGGATGGAGCCTTGGGGGCTGCCTACAGTTAAAGGGCAAGACATGAATGACAATCCAAAAATGACTCTTTGAAAGAACAATCAGATTATGGAAGCAGAAAAAAACACAGTGTACAAAAACCCAGATAGGAGACAATATACAGGAAAGGCTGGACATCAAATCAGTTGCTATAAAGGAGTCAAGAGGATGAGGATTGAAAAAAAGACCATTAAATATGGCAGGTAAGGCATCACTGGTAACTTTGAAGAGAAAGTACTTTCAGCTGAATAATGTGATTAAAAGTTAGATTGTAGAGGGTTGAGAAGTGAGAAGAAAGGAACCAGAATCAAAGAGCTTAAACAATTTTTTTTCTAAGTTTGACTACAAAAAAAAAAAAGAAAAGAAAAGAAAGAAAGATAAAGACAATAGCTTGAGGAGATAAGGGGGTCAACTAAATGGTTTTTATTTGGTAGTTTAGTTTGTTTATACTTGTTAAACAAATTTTCCTGTGATTACCTGGGAAAAAATTGCCATCATTCTTGCTGAGATCTGAGGACTAAAGAGATTCCTCTCTGATATCTATAATTAAAGAGGCAAGGAGCTCCCAGTCCAAATTACAAAACATGCTATTGCTAGGACCTGCTATTTCCAAAGAGTCACTTTCCAAGAAACTGACTCTGACAAATCTTAAGTGACCCTAACTGTCCTTCATTGGGAGATATCCAAACACTACCATATTTAACATCAAACTCCACTTTCTAAGGCTATGACTATCAATGAAGAAGCATTTATTTTAAAATATACTAAGTAATAGAAGCAATGATAGGCACACCAAAGATCCAAGAACAAAAATAAATCAATCCCTAATCTCCAGGAACTGAGACAACATGTATATAAGAAAAAGCATGAGCAATTGATAAAGGCAAAGAATGGAATCAAAAAGGACCTCCTCTAGAAAGCAGGACAGAAACTGAACCTTGAAGGAAGCTAGAGGGGAGGAAGGAATACAATTCATATAGAAAAGATAGTGAAGTGAGATGGCACAGATGGGAGAGAGTATGGGGGAAACACTTTGTCTGGATGTAAAATGTGTAAAGAGGAGCAAAGTGTAGCTTTACACAAATTTAAAGCTGAAATGGACCAGGGAGGTTATCTAACCCAACTCCCTCATTTTATAGCTGAGAAAATTGAATTCATAGGGGAAAGGGACTTGCTTGTAGTCACACAAATAGAAAGTAGCACAGCAGAAATTAGAACTTAGCTCCCCTGTACCAGAGTTCTTTATACTTAGACTAAAATGCCTCTCATATGCAATATGCAAGAAAAGCTACATAGGATCACAGATTTAAAGATGGAAGAGACTGCAGGGGACATCCAGTCGATCCTCCACACCACCAATTAGAAAGCTGAGACTGGAGTGATTGAGTTAGTTGCTCAAATTCCCACAGCAAGTGATAGAAATGGAATTACAAATGGCAGCTCTGGTTGCAAATCCTAGGTCCTTTCCACTGGTAGTGCTAATAAATGAGTCTTGGATTCATATACTTACACACTCAAGAAAATCAGTCCCCATATCTATGTAGCTATTGTTGGTTGTTCACATAATTAGAAGTACAGAAATCCATCCATCATCTCCAATTACAGAATGCCATTTCAGTGCATTACACGTATGTATGTATGTACGTACGTATGTATGTAAGTGATGAGGGAACAATGTCAATGGCAAGGCAATGTCACCAGAGGAGGGCAATATAGTTTTGCTGATGACAACTTTGATCTTGTATGAGGCACAGCTGGTGTCCCTAAGACCAGATCAATAAGCAAATGGGTTGTGATTTAAGGTTCCCAGAATCTTTGGGATTCTAAAAGGAGGCTTAATAGCATAGCATTCAATTGCTAAAAGACCTGGGACTTCTGGATTTCTCCATTCTGAACCAAGGCAAAGTCTCCAGGTTTTAACCACTAGACTCTTTCACCTTAGCCATGGTGTTCCCACTCTAGAACCACTTTCTCTTTCTCTGCCATTTTGTTTCTTGATGGCCTGGTTGCAGATGGAAAATAGACATTTTTAAAGCTTTACATGTTGCTGCAGTAACATTGTTTTCAATTCCCTAAATTAACATGATGCAATCTAGGGAACCCAACCAGACAACAGGACCCTTAGGTGCTGGGATTGAATCAGGCTGTGAAACTGGAATCCATTGGAGAGCCTGTAGTTATAGCAAACTTTCAAACAGTAGTCTTGGAGGGGAAACCCTAGGTGAAATAGCAAAGACAAGTACCAAAGGTATTCATTGCTAAGATACACATTCAGATCCACTGTAAAATTCCAGTCAGGCTTTTCAATTTATTAGATAGATGCCCTGGAAAGCCAAGTCAACCTCTCCCCACCTTCACCTCTTCTCCATCTCCCCTTTAGTCCAGCTCAGAATCTGAGAATTTAATTTCAAATCCAAGATTCAGCTAATACTACCACATGCATTGCAAGGCCTCCAACAATTTTGGGGGGCCTCATCTGCAAAATAAAAGACTACATGGTCTCTAAGGCCCTTTCTAATGCTAAAATCTGTGATCCTTTTGCAAGAACTGAATCTAGCCTCCTTAACTGGACAAATGGGAAAACTAAAGTCCAGAGAAAGAAGGGATTGTGATTTGAAGTCCTGCTGGCTGACTTAGTAGCATGAGCCTGGGCTAGAACTCAGGCTTCCTGAGTCCTAACTCATTGCTTTTTCCATACCTCCTCCACAACACCACAGGACAAGCTAAATGAGTGGTTTTGCTGGATCTAGGTTTCCCCAGAGATTTCAGGGAATGCCCTTTTCTGCTCTCCCTTTTTCTTTCCCACCCCCTCACACTCACCAGGATATCAAAATAGTGCCCACCTTCCTGGAGACATAAGGAAAAATAGAGTCATGCAGGTCTGAGGTTTTTAAAGCATATCCCCTTTAAAGCAGCAAAAAGCCAGAAAAACTAAAATTAAGTCATTTAGAAGAAGGTGGAAAAGCCAGCATGAACAGCAATGTTCCATCCACAAAATAGCCAGAGTTCCTTCCTCCTCCTCTTTCTCCTCCCTCCCCCATTCCAGATGCTCTTCAGGTGTTTTCCTACAATGATCTCCTCCATGAAGCTAACAGACAAATTAGCTGCAGGAGGGCCTTCCTTAGGACAGCAGTTGCAAAGCTAGAAGAGACATTCCACAAATGAGAAAATCAAGACTGGTAGAAATTAATTGACTTGCCCAGGATCACATAAAAAGGATGTGGGATTTATCTCTATGTCCTCTGACTCCAACAGGTCAAAAAGAACCCTTTGTAGGTTTGAGATGATTTTATTCTGTTCAGGATGTATTACTTCATTACATTCTCAGAAGCCTTCTTTAAACCTGCATTTAGGTACTGAAGCAACTTAAACAAACCCATAAATCTGATCCTCAATTGAATTTTGATTTAGTCCAAGTTACTTAAAAGATTTCCAATTAGTAAATAACCTATTTAGGTAGCAAGATATCTCCAAAAAAACCAGATTTCTAGGTCCCTATTAACAGAGGCATAAACACAACTAGCCATATGAACTAGCCCTGATTCCTATGCTCCAACTCTGGCAAGTAATTTAACAGCTAAAATTATGACCCAACATTCCAGTATTACAGTACATAGAAACAGGAAAAACACCATATGTCAGGGGAGGGGGGCAAGCAACAAACAAAATGGCCCATCTACCTAAAGGAGGAATTCAGGAGCAGACAGAATAAAGAGTCCTTTTCATCAGAGAATTAGGAATATATCAAGGCATTTTTGCAAGGAAACATGTTCATCCTTCCTAAAGTCTCATATAGTAACATAGCCTGAGCTGACAAAAACAAGGGAGTTAAGAAAAAAGGACAGAGGGGAAAGCACAGAAATAGACTTTTTTAAAAGGTTACATTTGACTGTAACAAATAAGACCAAATAAAAAGGGGGAAAGGGAATGAAATTCAACAATATTCATGACTTGATTGTTATAAAGGATAGGTAAAGTGGAAGGAAGCCAAAGTGTACCCATAAAGATCTGAAAGCTATCCACACTGGGAATCAGAGGTGGTCTTCAGATGGCTTCTACTTTGAGAGAATGGAGGGAGACTGATTGACAGTAGTAGTCCTGGCTCTAGCCTGTGTGGGGTGAAGAAGTGAAGGAGCAGGAGCCAGAGTTATGGGGAAAACCCCATTTGCTGCCCATTCCAGTGAGGCCTTCAAAAGGCACTCATGTGTACTAACATGCTAAGCTGGTAAACTCTGCCCTAAACCACACACAGAAAACATCTCCTGGAATCCTTGGCAGCTCCTCTGCAGAATGTGTCATGCAGTCCCATCCTACAATCATGCAGCAGACGGCCGTGGGACTTGGTAACAGCCAAATAAGTTGGAGCTGGTCCTGAAGTGTCCAAGAATTTCCCAGTTTTTTAGCTGTCTATTTTCCCTCTTTTCTCTTCTCTTTCTTTCTATAGAGCCAAGATGCTGGCCAACACATGTGGCCACAAATGCTAATAAGAGAAAGGTTGGAGAAGCCAGGGGAAAAAAAGGAGAGGGAGCTGAGCAGGCAGCAGGAACAGGCAGCTGGAGAAAAGATAGAAGACTTGAATATGGTTTTCAAATCTGACCTCTTTGCTTGATTTAAGATTCCAGAGTTCAGGCCATAGAATTTCTGTAAAACCAGAGGCCCTGCTTTATTTCCCTCAACCTAAGCCTCAATCCATACAAGAAATCTGATAACAAGAGGTGAGCCAAGCTGCTGATTTCTGCACTATGGGACATATTTGTGGTGCAATTTAAAGATCTGTGGGATTCCCCCCAAAAAAAACCCACTTGGCCTGAGGGTAGAAACAGCCTCTGAAATGCCACAGAAAAAAATTACTAGCTGATCAGCTGTCCACTTTGGACATTTGCAGAAGTGGGTGGATAGGGAAACGCCGACTTCGAGACAGTTCCCTCCTCACATTTTTTTTCCTCATCGCCCCCTTTCCTCCAGTGACTCCAGTTCTTGATCAAAATAGAAGTGAAATAAGTTTAGGATCTTTCAAAGACACTACTCCAATGAAACAGATGCACAGACAATTTGAAACATCATTTTCTGCCTTTTTTTAATGCCACACAAAATTTAAGAATTATATTACTTGAAAAAAATAAGTACAAGTGAGATCCTCAGATACAAACACAGGAAAGGACAGAGACTGGGGGAAAGGGAGGTGGGGGGGGGGAGAATAGGAAAGAAGAAGAGGAAAAAAGAGGGAAAGGGAAAGAGAAGAAGGAAAAGAAAGGGAAGGGAGGTTTAATTCCAAAATAGCTACAATTATCACAGAAGCCAGAGAATGGGACTTTTAGATAAGGAAAAGAAAGGAATTGAATACAACATAATGTTAAACATACACTGATCCTAATAAATGTTTGAACTGAGAATGGAAAAGGCCAACAGCATCTGAAATTACCTGAAGAAAGGGAGATGGGAAGAAAGGAATAAGTATTTATACAGTGCCTACTATGTGCCAATCACTGTGCTAAGCATTTGACATTTGATCTTCACAAAAACTAACCCTAAGAGGTAAGTTCTGATATAGAAATAGGAAGAGGAGAGAATGGATTTTCACCATTTATTTGTGGAATAGAAAGCATGGTAGGGTCTGGAAGAAGAGCAGAAGATTAAAAAGATGAGGAAGAAATAAAGGATTTTCCTACTTATTGAGGACTATTCATTCATACATCATTCATTTATTCAGTACCTGTAACTTGGCACCAGGTGAGGTGCTAAGAATACAGAGATAAAAATGGTATAGTCCTCAAGAAGCTTTCATTAGACAGTTTAGGAAGGTAGTACTGAAAAGAGTTGGTAGGTAAGAATGTGATCTAGGTTACTCCTAAGGTTTTAGGAGATAAGGAAAAGAAAGTTCAGGCTATAGTCAGTGAAAACACCACATAATCTTTTAGAACAGTAGTGTCACTCAAAAGATTAACATGTTTCTTTTTTTTTTAAATTCAATTTTATAATCAGCTCTAAATTTTCTTTCTCTTACCTCCCTTTCCCCCAAGCATTGAGAAAGCAAGAAAACTCCATCCGTTATAGACAAGTATGGTCAAGCAAAAGAAATTACTGAACTGGTCATGTTCAGGGAGAGAGAGAGAGAGAGAGAGAGAGAGAGAGAGAGAGAGAGAGAAATCTTAAACCACATATCACCTCTCTCTCTATGGAATTTGGAGGTGAATAACATGTCTCATCCGTAATTCTGGAATTGTGGTTGGCCATTATTAACGCCTGTTTTACAGACTATTAGGAGTAAAGGGGGAGAGGAAATAATCATTTAAATATCTACTATGTGCCATCACTATGCTAAGAGCTTTACAAATATTGCCTCATTTAATCCTCATGACAACCCTGAGAGATAGATGTTATTATTAGACCCATTTTACAAATGAGGAACCTGAGGTAAACATGGTTAAGAGACTTGCACAGAGTAACACAGCTAGTGTCTAAGGCTGAATTTGAACTCAAGACTTCCTAACTTCAGACCTAGTGCTCCATACTACCTAGTTGTCTCAATCTGTTAATAAATGAGGGGTTCTCACACGGAGTCCACAGACCCCTAAATGAATTCTTTACTAGATTTAAAGGAGATCTATGATCTTAGATGAGGAAAAAAAAATTACACCTTTATTTTCACTAACCTTTGGTTTTCCTTTATAATTTTATATATTTTAAAACTTTGCTCTAAAAAGAGAGTTTGTCAGCCTCACCAGACTGCCAAAAAGGTCCATGACACAAACAAAAATTAAGAATCCCTCAACTAGATGAAGTTATATCCACAGGGACATAATTTAGCCCATAGCATTTCTGAAACTATGTACCAAGCTGTGCTACAAGATTCCAACCACATTAAATGTTCTAAAGAAAAAAATTTTACCACCTGTTCTTTTAAAAAAAATGATTTAATAAATTGAGAATTTTGTAATTGGAACTATTGGAACTATTTTCCACCCCCTTATTTTAACCTGAATCCCAAAGAAATTAAATATTCTGCCCAAGGTTAAACAGCTAATTAGTAGAAAAGTCATGACTAGAACTTATGTCTTCTGTTTCCTCCTTTATTTCTTTTCCCATTATACCAGGACAGTTCTTTACAGTTTGAGAGCTCCCCAAGTCTTTCTCCACCCTTATACAGCATCCAATTCACAATCAGTGCTATAAAAATTCAAAGAACTACCCTAAGGAAGGATGATGGGAAAGGTTGGAATCAAGCCATGGACCTCTTGATTCTATCCTAAATCTATCCTAAGGGCAATGGGGAACCATTGAAGGCTTTTGAGCAAAGGAGTGACATGATCAAAGCAATATTTTAAAGCAATTAATCTGGCAGTATGGAGAAGGGAGTGACTGGAGGTGGGGAAAATCATGAGGAGACTATTGTAATAGTCCAGGCATGAGGTAATAAGGGCCTGGGCTAGGGTGTTGACTGAGTGAATGGAAAGGGACTTTTTTTTAAGGTCCTTTGACCCTCATCAAGTCTCAAGAACCCTATTCCTGATTTTAATTTGAAATATCAGCACAACTTTACTAAATGAAGCAAACATTTAAACACTCTTAGTAAGTATAGATTTAGCAATAATCTTTATTGATAGCCCTTCACATATTGGTATGTAAGATTTTCACAGTACTCTGCTACAGATGACTACTTAGGAGGGAACTGAAAAATATTAATTCTCTTTGCCTCCTGCCAAAAAGTTGAACCAATTAAGGGCTCTGATATGAAATGCAGATGTTAATGCATTTGGAAAAATAGCCTTCTATAGACAAGTTAAATTGTAAATTCAAAATGCTTTCAGAATTAAGTTCTGGATCAAGATGTACAGACCACAAGTCTTTAACATAAAAGTAAATTCTACCAACATTTGTTATAAAATAAATAAAGGGGACATTCTGATTGCATATATCAAATAAGTACAGGATAATCCCCCAGAGTGCATAAGCGCCCAGTCCGCTATTGTGTGTCCTGTTGGCACTCAAACAGCAAATATAATTATAACAATCAGAGGAAAACCTCCATGGAATTGAAAAGTATTGTAATTATGGGTAATTTTCACTTTTTGGAAATTGGGCTCAGTTAGACATTGAATAAAGTTTTTTAAAAACTAGTCTCCAGTTTCAATTCTGAAAGAGCTAGTTACATTAGAAGACTTGCTAGATCAGACAAGGCTGAAAGCCCTGAGGGCTATGCAGCATCAATGAATGATACCGAAGATAGAATGAGGCCCTCAGATTTGAATAATTTTTCTTCCCGAATGAGACACTGGAAAATAAAATACCAGGCAAAAGTCAGGAGACCTGAATTCATGGATCCACCCCTGCCTCTGGTCCTAATTTACAGCTGTGTGACCCGGGATAAGACCACCTCAGTTTCTTCGTGTGAAAAAACAGAGCACCTGAGCTGCCCTCCCTTACTCACCTCACCTACCTCATAAGTCGGTAGTTTTGACACTCTGTGTAACTTTGAATAAATCACTCCCTCCTTTCAGTTTGCTCCTATTTAAAATGAGTAAGTTGAAATAGAATCTTTAGAAGGTCTTCCAGCTTGGATATTTTGAAATTTTGTGATCAAATAAGAGAATTTGAGGTGAATAAACTTAGATAAGGAAATGTTAAATGTGATACATATTTGCAAAGATTTCCCCAGATCCAAGTGCCATGTTTCTGGCTAATATTTCCAGAGATCAACATCCCTGTTTTCTCACATGACAGGTGTTTTGGTGCTAAATAAAGGAACTTTCTGAAGCTTGAGTTCTTACAGAGACTTTTAAGTCTTACATTTTCTTCTTCTTCTTTTTTTTTTTTTTTTGCAAAAATTCGTTAAATCAGCTACCTTACACAGATAAAAATAAAATTCCTGTGCAAAGGAGTACTTTGAGACAGCTATATATTTGTAAAACCACTCTGAAAATGAATCCTAAATGAGAAATCGAAGAGTGGCACTATCATCAGAATTCACAGCTGAAGTGTCATGAGAGTATAGATTGAGAGCTCCTTCTAATCTAACCTAAACCCCTCATTTTACAGATGAGTAACTGAAGTCCAGAGAGTGTAGCTGCCTTGCTACAGAACACAAAGCCCTCTAACTACAATGGCACCATCAAGACCAAGTTTCAAAGAATATTAGAAGGGGGAGGGAGTTTAGTAATCATTATTGTTGAGGAAGCTGAGGCCCAAGGTTGGGGATGGGGGAGAGAAGTTTTCCAATCTCCTCTACACGCCTGACTGGACACATATACCTCTTTAGCACACCTATCCATTAGGGCCCAGCTAGATGGAGCAGAATATGAGTCCCCCAAATTACAGAACAAGTGCCCCCACCCACACCCCAGTGCCAGTGATGAGCAATGTTTCTCAAATGACACAAAGATGCTTTCAGTTAAGCTTGACTTCTAATGAGGCACTCCACATCGATTGATTGGGGAGAAGAATTGTCCTTCCCCACCCCCCAAGAAGAGGAGCTACTGAAGCTTGGAAGCTTCAGGGAAAGTAAGTAAGCCTGCCTTTTTGATGGGGTCCTTTTGAGCCCTCCAAATGTCACATTAGCTCCTCTATGAAAGCTGGCTGGTTACTTTGAAATGTGTTCTCTCCTTGGTCTTTTAAAAAGATCCTAATGCTAATGGGAGTGGTAGGGAAAGTCTAAGAGTAAAACTGAAAACTAGAGGCCCCAGGGGAAAAGGCAAATAGGATGGGGGTCAAAGGTTGGTAAATTGATTCCCACACACCTACCAGGAAAGCTGAGGTACTAGGAAAAAAAATAGATTGCAAGAGCTGGAAAGGATGCAAGGAGAGTTCATCTAATTGAACCACTACCTCCATTTTACAGAGCAGGGCATCAAGACCCAGAAATGGAAAGTTGCTTTCATACAGCAAGTGAGTAGTGGAGCCAAGGCTAGATCCAAAGTGTCTGGAGTTGTAGACTAGCTCAGGATTTTTGTGGGAGTTTGATAGTGGCTCTGAACCCTCATTCTTACAGATAACCCTCAAGTCAAAGTACCTTTTAGGAAATAGAGATCTTTACAATTTCATTTAAAAAATAAAAATCTTTGTATCCACAACACAGCAGTTCCTTGTTCATAGTCAGCACTTAAAGTGAATTAAAGTGAATTTTTTTTCCAGTAGTAGATATGAAAAATGCCTAAAATGCCACCTCCAGGTGGACTAAGCCAATTTGAATCCACAGGAAATGTCTCAATTCATTTGGATCCATATTATTTCTTGGCCTCAGCGCATTCTACATGGAAGGATAAAAAGTCCTCAAAGGGTTCTTTTTCACATTTGCCACCACATGTGTGTTCTGCACTCATTCTCCCCACCTTCTCTTCGCCTCCTCCCAGTCCCCGGGGTGCCATTGTACTAAGGGAAGAGACAGCGCCATACAAACATACGGAGTGATCTCACCAGACAGCTCAGCTTTTCTCCCCCTCTACACTTACCCCAAAATGGGGTCAGGAGGTGGCTACTGATGGGGGAGCAAAACCTCAAAACAAATCACTGGGGGCTGTGGACCTGCTCTCCCTCATCCACGTACCATACGCCTTCCATCTCTGACCATCCACCTAGAACCCCCTCAGCCCTCCTCCCACCTGTCCAAAGCTTTGCATCATCCATTTTTCAAGGCTCAACTCAGTTCCTACCTTCCCAATGAGGTCTTCCTTGACCCTTTCAACTGAAAATTGCCTTCTCTTCCACTGAACTCACAGGCTTATTCTAAGAGTGACTCATTTAGCACCTGTGAGAGATGGCCTCAAGATGCAAGTTCTTTTCATAAAGGCAAAATGGGAGCAATGAAAGACTGCTGGATTTAGAGGTCAGGGCACACAGGTTCAAATTCTAGCTCTGACATTTTCTAGCTGAGTGTTCTTGGGGGGGGGGTACGTGCCTTCTCCTTTCTGTGTTTTACTTTCTTCATCTATAGAATTAGAGAATAATATTCATATCACCTGCCTTTTAGAGCAAAGTATGAGAAAATCACTTTGTGAACTTTAAATTTTTTAGAAATGTGAGTTGTCCTCTAAGTTTGAGCTCTCCCACTAAACTAAACTTATAAAGACCAGGTTGCACTTTACTTCACTGATATTATGTGCCTCCACTAGTCTGATTGCTTCACATTTACCAAGTATGCACTAGGTAATTGTTGAAAAGTTTGAGATTTGCTCCTCTTCTCCCCAAAAAGGG
Source organism: Myrmecobius fasciatus (assembly GCA_023553655.1). NCBI lineage: Eukaryota > Metazoa > Chordata > Mammalia > Dasyuromorphia > Myrmecobiidae > Myrmecobius > Myrmecobius fasciatus. The sequence goes on from JAJPUD010000246.1 coordinate 680,500, forward strand.
GGAATAGGAACATGTACTAGAAAGCCTGGGGTTGGGAGGACCGGCACTGTTTCTTTCTTCTTCTGTAAAATGAGGTGGTTGGCTGAGATAATTTCTAAAATTCCTTCCAACTCTAAAGTCCTGCAATTCTATGGTTGTACTTTTCCAGCTAGGGAGGGAGGAATGGGTTGGCCTGACTTCCTGGGGAATTCCTGGTCTATTGATCAACAAACATTTATTTATTAAGAGTTTCCCATGAGCCAGGCATTCTGCTAGATTTTAGGGATACAAAGAAGAAAGCAATAACATTCCTCCCTCTTGTCCCCAAGGGACTTATGTTCTAATAAAGAGAAAAGAAATACATGTAGAGGTAGAAACAAGTAAAAAAGAAATAGATACAAGGTAATCTTAGAAGGGAAGGCCCTAGCAGTAGGAAGGATGGGAAAGGTCACTTGCAGAAGGTAGTTTTTAACCTATGGCTTGAAGGAATTCTGAAAGGAAAAAGTGAAGAAGGAAAGCATTTCAGCCATAGGGCATAGGATATACAAAAAGAATATGAGAGATGAAGCACCCTCTGTGTGGAAAAGTAAGGAGACCAGCATTGCTGAACCAATACAGTGTGTGAAGGGAAATAATGTATTAAAATACAAAAAAGACAAAAGAAAGGGCCAGTTGTGAAGAACTTCAAATGTCAAAGTAGTTTATATTTGACTTTATTTATTCCTTGAACTGATCTACCCAAGGAGCCAGCATTCTACCTCACCCACCCCTACCTCCAGGTAAATGACATGGGCAAACTAAGGGACTCTTCCACTGAGAAACCAAAAGAATTCATTTAGTAGGTAGAGGTCATACTATGAATTTAGAAAAATCATTTTGGTAATTTTGTGAAGAATGGATCAGACCAATAAGAAAACTATTTCAAAAATTTAAAAGAAAGGTGTTGAGGTTCTGAATTAGGGTGGGGAACCTGTGAGTAGAAAGAAGAGAATATACACAAGAGATATTTGGAAATGGAAATCAATAAGATTTAGCAACTAATCAGTTATGTAGCATGAATGAGAATAAAGAGCTGGGGATTCAAACCTGAATGAAGGGGATGATGGTATGCCCTCAAAAAATATATGGAAGTTCAGAAGAGGGGTAGGTTTGTTGGGAAAGAAAAATGAATTCTGTTTTGGACATGGTAAGTTTGAGAAGCCTTGAAGGCATTCGTTTGAAAATTTCCAGTAGCTGATAAAGTACTGAAGCTCAGAAGAAAGATTAGAGGTAGATATATAGAACTGGGAGTCAGAGGTTCATTAGAGAGAGGTTCATTGAATCAAGGGATGGGATGAGATCCCTATGTGAGAGAGCACAGAAAAAAAAAAAAAAAAAAAGAAAAGAAGACCCTGGGGGGAAAAAAAAAAAAAACCTTTGGTGGGTACACCCACTGTTAATGAACATGAAAGGGAAAGATCCAACAAGGAAACCTGAGAAGGAGCTGTCAGACAGGTAGGAAGAGAACCAAGAATACAATGTTACAAAAATCCAGAAGAGAAAGTATATAGGAGGAGGTAGTCAACCATGTGGAAAGCTGCTAAGGTCAAGAAGGATGAGACCTGAGAAAAGGCCATTAGATTTGGCAATTAATTTTTTATGCTATAGACTAGGGCTTTTAACCCTTTTGTATCATGGCAATCTGATGAACTATATGGACTTCTCAGAAGAATATTTTTAAATGCATAATAAAATCAAATACATACAATTACAAAGCAAACCAATTATATTGAAATACACTTATCAAATACATATATTTTTTAAAACAAGTTCATGAACTGCAGGTTAAAAACTTCTGCTATAGAAGATATTCAGCCTAGAAAGTTATCACAAGGGAGAGTCATATCCATTCTAATTTAAAGCTTAAAGATGAACATTACCCTAAGGGAGTTGTCTTCTCCCTTACCCTATTCTGTTTAGAAGTGTGGATGAGAGACTGGTTCAGCTGAGTTCTCTAACCTGGTAAGAGTCTAGAGGTTTAAACAAATATATATCCTACAGGTTTAATAACTATATCTGTTTACTTGAATAAATAGATTTTTCAAGCTAAAAGAAAATCCTGTATTCATTTGCAGCAAAACAGAGAAGGCTGGTATCTGTTTCCTGCCTCAGTGGAAGAGTCCCTTAGTTTGCCCATGTCATTTACCTGGAGGTAGGGGTGGGGGAGGTAGAATGCTGGCTCCTTGGGTAGATCAGTTCAAGGAATAAAACAAATCAATCCGACCCAACCCTTCTACTTCCCGGGCCAGTAGCTCAGTGCCTTTGGGGAAGGCAGCTGTCTGTATTGTTAGTTACGCCCTGGGTGGCGTAAGCTTCTATGTCATTATCTCCTGAGACAGAGGACTTTTGTTTCATCTCTAATCCTGCGTTCTTATTACTTACTGTTAGGCTGAGGGGAGAGGTCAGCCAATTTTAGTTTCTATTCTTTCCCTCCCCTATTCTTAGTGTATATTGGAAACAAGCTAGTTTGTTACTGTCAGGGAAAAAAAAATTCTTTTGTAGATTTGACTTGTGTTCTAAATGCTGAGACCAGGTTCCTCATGACTTTACTCTGAGCTTACCCTGACTTTGATGGGAGTTTAAGGGAAAGGACCTGGATCTTTGGAACAAACATGGCAACTTTTTCATCCAACTGCCAAGGATCATTTGGCCTTCAGCAGGCCCAGTCATTGCACAACTTCATCCTTGGACCAAGGGAAACCCTTACTGGTGTATTCTGCAGTGTCACCAGGGTCATATCTGCTGCCCAGATGTCCTCCTGCCCTTTCAGCTGGATCAAATATCCTGCCCCTATGAGGCTTTTGGAGCAGAGCTATGAAGGAAATGCCACGTTCTACCCAGATGGAGCTACAGGCAAGTGAAGGAGAGCTGTAAAATGCTTAAGAAGCTTCAGGGATGAAAGGCTGAGTAGTTTCCACTGCAGGGAATTAAAGGGTTAAAAGCATCTGACTGGGTTTTATGTTTCTCCTCTTTTCTAATAATACCTACACTGTCTCCCCACCCCAATTCAGACTTTGAATTAATCACCTTGATCTAGAAAAATCAAGACTCAGCAGAGGATTTAAGTCCCAGGTTCCTGAGAGCCCAGAGACCAAACACTTTCCTACAACCTATGTGATCTTCGACCTCTCTAGATCTCAGTTTCCTCATCTGCAAAAAAAAAGGTAGCAGTAGATAGGCAGTAGAGCAGGTAAAGCACTGGGCTTGGATCTCAGACACAAACTGTATCAACCATTTTAATCCTCAGTTTTCTCATCTTTAAGATAAGGGGTTGGACTCAATGACCTTAAAGGTCATTCTGGCTTGAATTCTATGATTCTATGATAGGGATGGACTCTATGATCTCTAAGGTTGCCACCAGTTTTAAGTCTAAGATTACATTTGAACTTTTTCTCAATTTGTAATCTCTGGATTTAGAACAACACTGTTCAGCTATGGTCCAGTTTCCCCCCACTACTTTCTATTTCTTACCCATTCTGCAGCTAGTTTGCTTCCCTGGTTGAACTTCTGCCTCCCTTCTTCCCTCTCTACCCCCCATCCCTTATAGGGCCAGGACTGCTGCCAATAGCCCGGAATTCTCATTCCTAATTTACACTATAGTTTCACCAAGACCCTCCTCCCTCCCCACTCCAGCCTCGTCTTGTCTGGTCCAGTCTGTCTGAGTCTGTGTCCTCACCTTAATGAGCAGCACAAAGGCACTAGGCCTGGAAAGCATCCACAAGGACTTATTATGGGAATTTTATCTGGATAGAAGATCAAGAGGAGTCCAAAGAAAGTGACCCCCATGAGAGAAGAGACAATGCAGCCAGATCCAAAGCTGGTTAATCCCAAAGCATCCCCAAGGCTTTCCTGGAGCATACACAAAGGTTAGCCAGAGAGCCAGATGCTCCAGCTCTCCTACAGCTGTGCAACCCAGTCATGAAACCTCAGTCAGCACGCTGCGTGCCTTCTGCAGCTAATGAGCAAGTTTGCTCCCCTGGCCGAGGCAGAAAGGCACAAGAGAGCAAGAACAAGCAGACAAGGAGAGCAATACAAGGAGGGCTACGTTTTCCATGGCAATGGATTGTATTGCTAGCAGTCACCTTCACAGCATAACCTGAGATTCACAGATGACAAAAATGGTTGGGTTCCTAGCATATTTGCGGACCAATTGTTAGGGGGTGGGAAAATATAAACCCCTTTTATAAAAAGGTTAAGAGTTTGGGAAACTGAGGTGGTTAAAGGTCTTTTTTTGTTCGCTATTTAGTTAGGTCCTGATTAATACAAACAATTAATTCCCCTTGAAGTGATTACATATGTTTGAATTCAATACTATTGGAAGTTGTGAATAAGTAAAGTATGGTTGGTGACTGATTCCAGTCCAAAGGAAATACATGGTAAGAAAGTGAATAAATAATATGATCCTATCACAAGATTCATTATCCACACTAATTGGGACTCAGTTACCAACTGAAAAGTTTAGGGGTATAGCCCAATGGGGTAAGAGTAATGGGAAGTAACCAGTGAGCAGGGAGATTGGCCTGCATTCCCTCATTATCTTCAATTAGAAATGCAGCATCTAACAAGGTATCAAAAAAGAGGGTTTATTTGACTTCAGAAAAAGATCACTCCTGGAAAATTACTTTGTGAGCTAGTCCTTTCTCCGAGACCCAGGCAGATTTACCTTTCAAGACTTTAAGCTTGTTAAGTTCAGAGGCAGGAATCCCAGGCAAAGGAATGGGTCCCAAAGGAGCACTTCTCATACCCAAGTAATCTTGGAACAGAACTGCACATCAATGTGCAGCATGTTATTCCTGCCTCCTATCTCCTCTTGCCAAGGAAATGCCACGGTCACCAAATTCGTCTTCAAACAATAGTGATTTAGGCCTTAGTATACTAGGTTATAAATTCAGTCTGCTGATCCTAAGCAGGATCAAATAGGTAGAGAAGGTGATCCAGAATGGAACTAAAATCCACAGAGCTTTGATAATTAGCACAGACAGTAAAAGAAATCACAGGTTAAAAGAAAGTGTAGAGCAAGGATGAGGATAAGGAAAGAAAAGATTTCCTGCTACTCAGAGCTGTTGCATTATTTAGAAGAAAGAAAAAAAGGAAAGGAAGGAAAAAAGGAAAGGAAGGAAAAAAAGAAGGAAGGAAAAAAGAAGGAAGAAAAAAAGGAAGGAAGGAAGAAAGGAAGGAAGGAAGGAAGGAAGGA